>JAYDZG010000011.1:20537578-20554906 GCA_034509265.1 Microcambeva bendego
AATCATGTTTGCAATAAGCCTGTCTAAGGTTCTAAAGTTTGTGAATGTTTTAATGCTTTAAAATGCTTTTATAATTTTCCTGATTCAAAACATTTTGGATTACCTCTGTGTATGAAAAGTGCTATACAAATAAACCTGCCCTGCTTAAAAAATCATATAAATTGTTACATCCATATTTATTTATGTTGTCTGGCATAGAATAGCATATAGACACTAGCTACCAATGTACAGTCCCCTTTGTAATACTGTTCAATAAGCAAACTCTATGGGCTATTAATTTTTGACATAACTATTACTTAAATGTATTCAAAATCTGCAAATGGTGCATTAAATTATTGCACGAGTCAGTGGCTTGGCTGCTATAAACCAGCTTTCTAAACAAACAAGATGTATTATTTAGCCAAACATAAAATGTATTTTTAACAATCCATTAAAAAAGACTGTTAATTAGAAATGTATATGGACCTAAAGTGCATCACTCATGAATGAGGGACTGCAGGGCACTGTGCCATGTGTAATATGGGAAACAACTGAGGAGAGGAAATCTCTCTTTACCAGAATTACTAAAGAGAAACAGCTTTGCCAAAAATAAATCGAGTGCAAAACAAGCAAATCTCCCAGCGTGACCGTCAGGATCCCTGTGATATCCTGAAAGCACTTTGAGTTTTAAACAGAGGGAGTTTTTAGAGGAAATTGAGTCCATATTTTACTTTAGCACTTTAAAACAGTCATGTCTGGCCTTTATTTAAATAGCTTGACCATCATATAGGGTATCATTAGACACAAAGGAGCTCCAAGGAGAGCGTAGATGAGTTAGCATTTGTGGCTGAAGGGACGGCGGTGAAGCAGCAACAGAACCACTTTGTATATTTGAATCACAGGGAAATCCCAGGTTTAATGAACTGCTACTTCAGCATACTGTAATGCAACCACCTAAAAATAGCCAGCATAGCAAAAATGGCAGCAGGATTAAACTCACATGACTGATGCAGAATTGTATTTATAAAGACGCATTTGAGGGCAGAATGTGACAAGGTGTGTGTTCTTCTGGTAATGTTAAATTGAGCTAAGCTAATATGTCTATACAAAAGAGCTTGTTGTTCTTAATTATTGCACTAGTGGAAGGTCTACTCGTCCTAAATTAAATTACATTGTAGACAATGTCATACACCATGTAACAAATGGTTTGCAAGGGGTAAGGCTAACTTGAAGATAGAGAAAAGTTTGCTACTTGCCATGTCCTCGGAAAGAAATACTCACAGATGACCAGTACAGGATAATGGAGATTATTGGGCTTAGGAGCACCATACTTTTACTCATCCCAAACAGAAGAACAGTCAGGCCAACCACGGTACTTATCTGTACATGGGTGTGTTCAAAAAATCAGGGAGCTGTCTACATAGGAAGCATTTCATGTCATTCTATGCATACTCACGAGAAGTAGACTGTTTGAAATCCTAGATGACTTAATATCCTCACTACTAAGGTATCTTAAAATATATACAGTTGATTCAGTGTGAGTGAGCATCAGACACATCCTTATTGGATAAGGCTTCTTTCACAAAAAACCCCAATCTGCCCATAAATGAGATTAAAAGGATTAATTATATGTTCAGGATCAAGATCAACAAACAAGTCAAGAAATGGTTTTGAAATATTGTCAATATTTCTATACCACTAAATCTGAAATAATTAGGATGATCCTGTCAAGTGTCCCTGTTTCATCCCAAGCTTCAGACCATGATGGAATGAATTAAACATAACAAAGTATCCTTTCTGTGTAATTTACACCCCAATTAGCTGATTGATGGCCATTAGTAGTGTAATAAAGATCAGTTCAATGCAATTTATTTTCTCCTTTTTCCCCCCCAAGACAGTCGAGTAAAGGCTGCAGCATCTCTGAATGGCCACTTAAGCAAACTGAATCATCAAGCCGCACTCATCTAAACCTATATTGTTATCGCTAGGAAATGAAATGACATCAAAGGAGTTTATAAGGTTCTTAAAAAACTGAAATAAATATGTAAATAATACATTGCCTCTCAAGATTTCCACAAAGCAAACACAAAGGATTACGAATGTTCAACTGCGCTGATCAAAAGAGATCAAAATTTGGCAACGTATCACAGACTAAAAACATCCAAGAAGATTTGGGTTGTGTATAGAGTTCTAGTCATAGCTCGAAGTTCCAAATATGATCTCAGCTCTGCCTGAATACGAATGCCATCCACTTTGTGTTTTAATGCAGGTCTACATACGGCAGTAATAAACCTCAAATTGAATTTATGAACTCGCTCGGTTTCAGAGTCTTGCGTGTATATTGCAAAATAAAGCTATTACACCACAAACTACAAAATTAGGTCAGGAATGTGCCACCAAATTCGATTAAATTGCCTCTCTGAAATGTTTAGACTCTGATTTTACGACTTCGAAACGCTTCGGATCTGCTCATTTTAATGCATAAAGTTGTTAATCAGCAAACAAGAGAACGCTTGCTGCAAAAAAGAAATAGATTATGAAGTAACAGACTGCATATTGAGATCAAATAAGCATTAAAATGGTAATCTGCAAACGGTTATTATCATAATTTTATTTGGAGCGTGTAGAAATGGGGCTTGATTGTATATCAGACTTTAGTGGGTGCCTTTATCATGAGGCCGTTTATTCCAGCACTGAAAAGCCTGAAGTCTGCATGTTCATCATCTGTTTCATAAAATTCACAGACTGTGGAACGTGCAATTTTACGTCCTCAATGTTTCACAAACTCTTTACACTCTGTCATGGCTGTGTACATCTGCCGAAACATTTTTATGTGTAACGTGCCAATCAGCAGCTCCGGCAGGTCATCTAATTACTGTACGATCCATCAGTTCAAGTTTTTAATGTCAACACACAGTCATGGACAATTCTGTAACTCCAGTTTCCCCCATCGCATGTCACTTGAAACTCTATGGACTGTTGGAGGAAACTGGAGTTCCTAGAGGAAACCCACTCAGAAACCTCCATAGGCCGTAGCCTCATGGTTAATGTTCAGAACCAGTAATCCGAAGGTCACAGGTTCAAACCTCACTGCTGCCAAGTTTCTTGGGCCCTTGAGCCCTAATTGCTCAGACTGTATACTACAACTGTACTGTAAGTCACTTTGGATGAAGTGTAATTGTAAATGGGATTGAACCCAGCACCTTCCTGCTGTGAGGAGACAGTGGTAATCACTTAGCTTCTGTGCCACCCAAATTATTATTATTATTATTATTATTATTATTATTATTATTTATCAGAAGTGACTTCTCCATTCTGGTCAGGGTCATTAACACCAGGGTATAAAAACACCATAGACATAGTGGCAGCCCCTCGGTGGGCATGACACACTCAGATTTACAATTAAAAAATGATTTATAGATTTATACTAACTAATCCCCATTCTGCATGATTGAGTAGGTGGAAGTAAACCCGAGCACTACAGTATATTTCTCTAGAGCTCCGGAACTGTCAAACTTTCACATTCTACCGTAGCACATGATTGTTAAAAATATATATACATATATATTTTTAATTGATATGTATATTCGTGTTTTCTTTTCTGGTTGTTCCCATTAGGGGTCGTTACAGTTGATCATGATCCACATCATTGATTTGGCATCATTTTTTCACACCTTCAGGACACACCCCTCCCTATTTACCAAAGTTTGTGACCGGCACTACAATGCACTGGTTTAAGCATCCTAGTGACTAGGTACCTATGACTATGAGAGAAAACCAAAGCTCCCAGAGGAAACCCAAACCAGAAATACCAGTCAATGATTTAATAAAATCCCTTGTGTTCACAGACATTTTATAAATCATGTCAGCTTTTTTTATTTGAACTGTTCAAGTAAAAATAAAATCAAACAATACCCAACATTCATACACCTGCTCTCACACACGAGGATTGTGTTAGTCAAACAATTTCTGCAGCAAAAACTGAAGCCAGGAATTAATGAATAGACATAATGTATATGCCAGTGATGGAAAAAAGCTTACTATTGTAGACCAAATTAGAGCAGAAGACATTATGAGTTGAATATATAACTCGGTATTAATCTGTGCAAATTCAAATGTCCAGCTGATTTAGATTAGAAAATTAATTTAATTGATGCAAAGCCAATAGTGATGTCATCAAAAAGAAAAGAACAAGACTTTTACCTCCAAAGTAATTGGATAAGTATAACAAGGTGTCCTGATCAAATATTAATCATGCACAGTTTTCTTGCAGTTAACTGTAAATTAGAAATGTATGAATGTAAACAGAAATAAATCAAACATTTACTACTGTTCTACAATACATCATATTTTGACTACTGTAATGTTATGTAAGCCACACAACACAGTACAGGGTATTTCAGAGTTGTATTATTTGAGTGTTTAAGTATAATAAACACTAAAATGTCTGCAAACATATTCTTTACAGTTCGGTAAAACTACCTGTGAGCACCAAAATGAGTTCTAGAAAAACAAGGTTTAACCAGTTTGTGCGTCTGGCACAGAGCCCGGACTGACCTCAACCCCAACAAAGAGTTTTGGGATGACCCGGAAGACTGATCGTGAGCCTTGCCACACCTTCTTACAAACACACCCCAAAATCATGTCCAGGCACGTATTTCCAAGTAAAAGCTGTTATAGCTGCAATGTAGGGTTCAACTCGCTTATAAGGCCAATGGTTTTGGAATTAGATGCTAAGCAAGCTCAAAATACAACCATGTCATAGTTGAGTGATGTCATTTCTTCATTGTTTGTTTTACCACCACTTTATCATGGACAGGGTAATAGCTGGTCTAAACCATTGGGTCAAAGGAATGAAACACCCTGGACAGGTAGTCAGTCCATCTCAAGGCACACACACACACAAACACACATAATCAACATTAGTCCTTCCTATTGGCCTGACTACATATCTTGGGATTTGTGCGAGGAAAGCATAGTGCTCCACAGCCAACACCACAGCTCTTAATATTATGATGATATTACGATGATATTTTTAAATATCTCACCCCCAGCTCAGATCGCCATTGTCTGTATGTAAAATAATTTGTCCATTCACCTGTGTTAAGCAGTGGGTTTGCCCAGGTTTAAAAAAGAGAGTGTGTGTAACCCAGAAGTGTCATATTTGCAGTTGAACGTCTCTCAGTAAATGTCAGTGCTCACAAGCATGAGTCCAAAGAGACCTTCTGCTGGGAAATTGCCTTTCTGCAAAACACTCAAGCATGAAGGCCAGTTAGAGATAGGATGATGGGATGCAGGTGACCACCACATGTATACAGCATCATAAGTGCAATTGCTCTGCTTTGTGTGCTACAAGCAGGGAGACAAATTATAACCAATTGGTAATTGACAAGAATAATTATTCCATTTTCTTTGTAAAAGTTGTTTTATGAATGTGGCTAAATACATCTTTATTATACACCTTACAACTACTCACCATACACAGACCAAGCATAACATTATGACCACTGAGAAGTGAAGTAAATAATATTGACAAACTCTTCCTAATGTTAGTAGGTGGGATATATGGGAACATTGTATCCATATATATCCCACCTAAGGAATCACAGAAGTAATAAAACACCATTGATTTGTGAGGTTGTACAAAACTTCACTTGAAGGTATGGGCCAGTCCTTAAAGACAGTGCCCGAATGACAGAATTGACCCCAGGTCTGCAGAAAAACCACAACCACGCCGGAAATAAACCTTAATACTGCTTCTGCTGACCAGCATCTGGAAAAAATGGTAGCAGTTTTGGGTCAGAAGAACCATGTCAGCATGATGTAAATGAAGGTTTTGTGCCTTTGGGAGAAAGAAAAGCTGCAGTGGATTTTTTTTTCCATCAAGCACCAATAGATGAAAACAGAACTGACTACCAGTTCCCCATATGGGCTTCTAAATATCAGGCGTGAGCTGTAAGACACGAAAAATAAGACGTCTTTCAAGTCAGAGCTCCCTTAATGTGCCACAGCTATTATCGACCACTTGAGATTCAAACTAAATACTTCACATAAACAATACATTGATTTGCCAATTTCAGAAATATATTAGGAATACTGCCTTTATCATATGGGGATGGGCCACACCCCACTATGGATGAGCCCTTCAAGATTATTCAAGATGATCCAAATATTGTGACTTAGACTCCTAACGACGAGCTGCATGAACATTTTCAATAAATAAGTATAAAATACACCAAAATAAATTAAGAATTCAAATTAACTTAAGGAAACTGGCATCCCATAATGAACATAGGAACATAGCTCTATTTATTACACCCAAATGTGATTTTAATAAGTATTTGTTAGTGCAAATTTGACAACAATCAAAATATTTGTAATAAATAAATTCAGACCGACCAATTAGAGAATCATCAGTTAATACTCCAGCCACACTTTATTAGTTTAACCACTGCAATAACAGTAAATTGCACCATATCAAATATATTCAAACATTAATACTGACAATTCTAACGAATAAAATGAAAAAATAAACTAATATCAGTTTTAATTAGAAAACCTGAACACCAAGTGTAAGACGCTCCTGGTCCATTCTACTGCCGGCATCTTCATTAACATCCGGCGATGTAAAATAATAGATGGTTTTCTGTGTGCCCATGGGACACTAACAGCCGCAAGAGCTGACGGTCCGCTTTTCAACATTAAGAGCTATTCAAAACATTAGGGTAAAATATGCAGCCACTAAGCCACGGGCAAGGCAGGCTCGGCTTTTGATGTGGAGAGCAGGACGGCCTTGCAAACATCCACTTCATTTCACTGAAGCCATCTATCAAGCATGCGGCAACAAACATATCTCCTGACCTTCAATCTTTCTCCGGTTATTAGATACTCATTTAAAGTCACCTGAAACAATCCGGACCAAATTGATTTCATTATTGGACTTGGTGTGACGACTGCCTGATTGCTCAGCAGGAAATTTTAAAAGTTAATTAGGAAAAAATTGATTTTCCGTTTTTTTTCCCCTCCTCAACAGCATCATATCCATAGGTTTAAAGTTCTGTGCGTTTAAATTTGGGATGACACTTTGTGTGAACTGATGAAATATTGGGGGTGACGATCCACAAGAACAATAAGACAGGCTTTGTGATCCTGGTGTGGTCAGAGGAAAAGGTTCTCAAGGGTTGATTGCCCTCTTAATGTCTTTGCTCCCAACAGAATGGGCTTGTCGGCCTGGCACTTCAAAGGATATGGGCTGCTGTTGACCCTGCGACCTGCCAAGGCCAGCCCATAGCCCAGCATCAAGCCGAGGACCTTTTTCAATCTTTTAAGATCTCCGAATCAATCTGAGTGGCAGATGTGAACATACGAGGCCAGTGCCGTGCAATCAAGAAGGCCTGGCCTCGAGGGTAACTCATGTCCACAGTCTGCCTTCAGCCCCTCACATCCCAATCACGGTGACCCTGTGGGCTCAACTAAAAACAGTTGTAATTTGTCAACACTACAGCAACAAAGAAATTGTGGTTTGGCATCAGTGTGGACAGAAAAAACTGAAATATTTTTATAAGAATACAAAATTAAAGTCTTACAAACATCTGCATAAATATTATATAAATCTAATTCGATTTTTATGTTTGCGTCATAAAATGTATAACCTATTATATCTCAGCCTCAAAATCCATAAAGGTTTTATTCATTTAGTTAATAAGAAAACTGTCAACATCTATCATAACCTGTAGATAATTTGATGTAGAAAATGTTAACTCATAGCTAACAGGCTGGCAGTTAGGTAAGATGACCTATACACAGATTAGGCATAACATTATGACCACCTTTCAAAACAATACCAAGAAACTGTGCTGTACTGTGTATTCTGATAACTTTCAATCAGAACCAGCATGAAATGATTCAGCAGTTTAAGCTACAGTTGCTCGTGTCGGACAACAATGAGTCTTGGCCACCCCTTACCCTGTCACTGGTTTACTACTGTTCTTTGCTTGGACCACTTTTAATAGATTTTAATAGTCTGACTGATGCAGACAGGTAACACCTCATAAAAGTTGTAGTTTTGGAGATGCTCTGACCCCTAATCTTAATCCTATTCTTAACCCAGTACCTTAACAACTAGACTACAACTGCCCCCAATTTGCCTTCCAACAAGACTTAACCA
The DNA here is from genome assembly GCA_034509265.1 of Microcambeva bendego. Classification (NCBI taxonomy): domain Eukaryota; kingdom Metazoa; phylum Chordata; class Actinopteri; order Siluriformes; family Trichomycteridae; genus Microcambeva; species Microcambeva bendego. Next base: position 20,545,725 of record JAYDZG010000011.1, read on the forward strand.
ATTCAAATTAGTGAATTAAATGGATTTTTAGTTTAACTAGCTTCCCTGAGGAACGTATAAAAGCACAGACTCTATAAAACGTACGTTGATGAGTATTTAGTTTAAATGGTTTTTAGTTACGATCACAAATCCATGTGTGATTTTATTTTTCTCTAAATTAATCTGCTTAGCATTTAATATGGTAATGTTTTTACAACTCAACAAAGTCCCTAGAGTTTTGACAAGCAGTGTACATTATTAAAAATGCCATTAAAAGAATTAATTACTATCAGTAGGAGTGTGCTGGAAAAACAAGCTTTAACTCATTACAAAAGCTTAATGTGGACTTATTTAATGTAATATTTCTGTTCAACACAGTTTACTACCAGAGAAAATAAAGATTCATTTGTTTGCATAATTATCTATTACAGCAACTTTCAAGCTGTAATGATAAAGGAATGTTGACACACTATCTTATGCTCAGTAGATTTAACATTTAACATGTTTAATCAGTTACAGATTGATTTTTTTTTCATCTAACTCCTACTGAAAAGAAATTGTATTGGGGAAGTAAATACTTTAACCATATATTATGTTGGGCTTTAGCTTTAAAATACATAGACTCCCCTCTGAAAGTATTGCATCAGTAAGGTTGATCCATTTATTTATGCTGCAAACTGAAACACTTAGGTCTGACATTCAAAGATGCACAAGAGATAAAAGATCAACATTTAAACTTTTATTTCAAGGTATTTACATCTGGATCTGACACACAGTTCAGAAGAAACCACCTTTTGTCTGAAGCCACTAACTTGTGAGCAAAATTATTGGAACCTGTGACTGCCATTCAAGTTTTGTTGCCCAGGTGTGTCCCTTCACATTTATTTTCAGACAACAAATAGTGCTAAATGTCTCCACTCAGATGTGTGGTTTGCCGGTGCAAACTGTGCATTTATAGTTAGAAGAATAAACATGAAATCCAGAGAGCTAAAAATCAATCAGAGCAACTGTTTGGAATGTCCTGAAGAAGAAAGTCATCACTGGTGTACTAAGTAACAGATCCAGCAGGTACACCAAGGAAAACAGCAGCATATTACGAGAGAAACATTGAGTGTGCTGTAAAAAGACCCTAAAACAACTGTTAGTGACATCAGCAACAACCTCACTAGGGCAGGAGTGAAGGTCTCACAATCTACTGTTCACAAAAGACTTCATGAACAAAAGTACAGAGGCTTCATCTAATGATCAGTGTATTAGATCCAGATGTAAATATATGGAAATATAAGTTGAAATGTTAAACTTTTACCTCATATGCATCTTTTAAATTCAATATTTTAGTCTCTGGCTAAAATAATGGAATTGACCTCACTGTTAGAACACTTTTGGAGGGAATTGTATGTTATTATTTGTTGTTAGTGTCTGTTGTTGGTGCAATAGGTTTAAACACTAACTTTTGTCGTTAAAATGTGCATATTACATGCTCAACTAGTCATTTACAGAGATATAGCTAGCTATAATGCATTGCTTTAGTCAGTAGCTAGCATGTACAGCCATTACCACAGTGTGTAGCTATCCTACTTCAAACCAAGCTTAAAGCAATGTTAAAATAACATGCACTGCTCCGTGTGATATTCTGATGGAAAGGTAGTGATGGAAAGGATGAAAGGTAGTGTGCTTGGCTCACAGCCTGATCTCAAGTCATTCTCTGCATAAAAACATAAAGGGTCATGCTCTGTGATTTTTTTCTTTACAACGTTAAAGCATTTTGTTTCAAGCTCTAGCATTTCACAGTATTTCTGTTATAACAAAAGCCCAACATGAGAGTTCTTTTTGAAAACTGTAGATAAGATACGTCTTAAAGTAAGTGTAGTTATAAAAGCCTCAACAGCTGAAAACAGACCAAATGAATCACATATTCACATATACAGAGATCAGTTTTGTATTTTTTGTCTTTACAGTAAAATACAATAATATTTGTGCAATACACTCACCAAGCAAATGTTTATTTAAACATGACAGTATGAATCATTTTTAATTGTTTTTTAAGGCACTACGGATCAAAAAATGTTGTAGATAATACATTTAGCCAAACACTGATTTGAATCTATAAGCCAAAAGAACACTTCTCTATATTTCTTAAGCAGCTGGAAAGAATTAAGAGAAATATGACTTTGGCACTAGGATGTCTGCAAACCAAACTGTTTACACAATCACATTTAGGATGGCACAGTGTTGGCTGAAGAAAAGATTAATGATGTATGAACGAGTTAATATTTACTATCTGCCTTCCAAAAAGAGTGAACCATCTGAAAACCAATTAGTATGTCGTTCAGGTGGCACAGACGTACAGATAAGATAGCACACCAAACTGTGATCTCGAATACATCATATCGAATCTCTGCCAGTATGTTAGGCTGAGCAGCCAGATGAACAACGATTGTTGTTCATATAGGGGTGGGGTATTAAGCCGGAATGGGAACTCCTCATAACTGATGCAGCTCTTCTGCTGGCTGATTGATAACACCTGCACAGAGCTGCGGAACGAATGTGTTGATCAGGATGTGTCTCTCCATTCACAGCTGATTCATCTCCACTTGTACGATGCATATGAACAAAATGCATTAATAAAATATAAAAATAAATAAATATTTTTTGTCCAACAATCTTTCTAATAGATAGAGATGGATGGATGGATGGATAGATAGATAGATGGCAGCAAGAGAACATTAATAACTAATTGTTATTGCTGTAAAGTTTTAAAGCTGTACATCTGTACCCAGTGAACTAGCTTGTGGCTGATTATAGCAAAATGTGCACTTGTGTGTTCTCACCGTGGAAAGCTGAGCTCCTCTTTCTGCAATACCAGAGGAAGAAGAGTTATTGATGAATTTATCCGCCTCTGGATATGTAACAACATGAGTTCCATTGCCAAAATGTCAACCCATCCATTCAGAGGCCCCCGCAGCTCTCAAAAACACTGAGCTGAGAATGAGTGCGGAGCCTATCGACTCATATACCCAACGCATGCCGCGCGGATGCGAATGCAATCCCGTTCTCTCACAGCCGTCCGGATCTTATTCCTCAGAAAGCATTCGTATTGTATGCAGGATTTATGCATTTCATTCTGTTTACTTTGTTATTCGACGTTTCGCACATTTGTTTACAAGGCAGAAAGGCCATATTGACGGAATTACCTACTCACAGGGCAGACAGATCCCATCTCACTGTTCACAACATGCCATTCAAATTCAGAGAAGAAAAAATGAATTATAGATGCTCCTTTTTTCTCCACTATACATATCATTAGCTTCCTCTCTCAGCTGCCAATAACGGCGATTCAGTTTCCGAGAACGGGAGCAGGCTCAAAGTAAAAACAGGACGTGTCCTCCTTCTCAGACCTAATTTAGGATTCAATTACAATACTCTTTAAAACCGCCAACTTCTCAATTAATTATTTCAAGATTAGCCTGACAGTAATGGCCCCCCACCATCTCAGTGAAGGAGGGGCTCTGCTCGCTCCTAACTGTGTTGAATGCACTCGAGGAAATACAAATAAATCAGCTCCGCTCCTCTACCTCCTGCTCTCGCTACTTTTCTCAAACACTGTTGTTTTATTCCACTTTTCTCTCCTTGGCACACGATTGATATTCATGTGCCACGGCGGGCTGCCTTTTTATGAGCCACCCGGGCCAGCGCAAACGCTGACGGATGGCTCTGCTGTTACCGCTGCTGGGCGGAAACAAAAAAAAACGTCCTCAGCCACTTTGATTGGAGCCAAGCGAAGCATTTCTCTTCGTCGTGTCTAGCATTCTGCCTCCCTTTGCTACCCACCCCCCCTCCGACCCGTGCGCCGTTTCTGCCTCCTAGAAATAAATGGCTCTCCCCTCCGGCAGCGACCGGCTTCCATTCTGTTTATTTAAATATTTGATATGTAAGCAGTCATAAAATAAGTGTCATAACATGCGGAGAATGACGGGCGTGCACGGAAGGCCGTTATGTGTAATGGGCTCTGATGTGCCCGGGATTCGAGTTTAACCCAGTGGGGGCACGTTACGAGCTGAAAAACGATGCCAGTGGAAATAAATGAAAGTGAGAGTGCACGGCGACATGCAAAAATAACGCACAGCTCAGCAGCACATCAACATGCCTGTACCACGCTCGGGTCTAATAACTGGGAATGTATGCATGTCTCGCCGGAAATGTGTTCATGTGTGAAATTAAAAAAATAAAGATTAAACCAAAAACATTTTGAAAACATATTGTATGATCACTAATATCAATAAACTACACAATAGGTGTGTTCGAAAACCTACTGAGCTGCCTTGTTGACTTATTGTCTACATAGGCATCTATTTAAGTGGGGTTCTAATAAGGCATCACCTTATAAGTGAGACAAGGTGGCAAACGTGCCAGTATGCAAAATAACATCTACATCTGTGTCCTGAAAACACTTAAACTTCACTGACCAGTCCAAACTTGCAATCAAATATACTTGTAAAACTTTATACAAAATAAACAGTAATAATAATGTGAGAACTACTCGCATCTGCCGCCATGCCATTTGCTAACTCATGAGTGGAGTTCATTAATAATATTTGGTCGCTATACCTGCTCTTCCTGTAAAGTACCTAACGAGCAGGTCAGCTTCCTCTGGTGAGAAGAGTTGGACACGCCCACGTAGCTGCGCCATTGAATTAGCAAATCCGCTAAAGTCAGACCGCACCTGGCTCATAAAGGGAATGGCAAGTGACACGCTGAATGGTTTATTGCACATTACACCTGAAACACACCTATGAATAATTAGGAGACTTTTCCCGTCGTTCCAATAGCAAAGACACACTGCCACTCTGTAAATGAAGCTGTGAGGTGCGCTAAAAAATAAAATAAAAAAAGATCACTACAATATGGCCACATGTCTTATTAGAATCCTCTCTACTGAGTCAGCTGACTATGTAGGCAGTAGGTAGCAAGGCAGCTCACTGGGTTTTCGAACAGACCCATGGTGTGAAAGCATTGATGTGTTGGACAAGACGTTCCATTTCTTTCCAAACGTGTTCAGTAGGGTTGAGGTCAGAGCTCTCTACACTGAAATCATCCAACCACTTTAGGGACCTTGTTTTGTAGATAAGAGCTCAGCGTTAGCCAAAAAAAACCATATATGTAATTTTGTCGAGCTGCTATTATGGGTGCTTGAGTGGCGAATTGCGAAAGCCTATTTCTGCTGACATCCAGGATTCAAATCCAGTTGGATATCTACATGAGACATTGTTAACCACTGCTAGTTTGCAGATCCACCTTCAGTTAAGTCTACAGTCCAATCTATACTCCAGAAACCTGATTCTAACAGTTTAAACAAACAACAAATAGCACAATTGTGATATGATACAGTACATTTACCGCTTCACATCACTCATCTAAGGAGAAACAAAGTCTGAAAAAGACTCCCTAAAAAGTTCCCTCAAAACATACCCAGTTTTTGGTAAATTTGCTGGCAAACACCAGTTAGCTGCTTGCTAAATAGTAAACGTAATAAGAATGGCTCATATGAACGCAAACTCAATCACGCTTGTGATGAATAATTGTATTATTATAATGGCGTATTTTAGAAAGCGAAGTGTTTATTTTAAACAGAAGCAGAAGTTTCATTCAGCATGGTACTAAACCCCTACAGCAAAACAACTCACAAATAGCGTTATTGGCATGACAAAATATAAATGTTTGTTTTGCCATATCTCAATTCCATATTTAGGACATATAATTACAAACTAAAGTAAGCATGAGAATAATTCATGGACCTCTCAGTAAACACACTGCAGAAATGGAAGGGGGAGGAGATACGGTTTTGATGGACAGCTGTAGCAGCCAATAGAGAAACTTTTGTCATTTTGATATTCACTTTTACCACCACATAGAGAATTAAACCCACAATCCACAGATGTAAAAACCAATGTTATTTGGTGTTATTATGGGTTCTTGAGTGTTAAATTGTGCAAGTCCAATATCACTGAGATCCAAGATTCCTCAATGTGGCTGTTCGGATGTCTACATACAGTCTTTATCAACTATGTCCGAGTAAAAGGGGATTGCTAAGACCTTGCAAAAATTAGCATTCTGTCTGGGGTGTATTACTGCATAGCGACCATAAGCCTCGCCAGGATAAAGCAATGTTAAACACTAATTAAAATTAATTAAATAAGTAATTGCTTTTATACACCCGTAAGCAAATTGTGCAACTAAACACATAAACTCAATAACTAAGCAGGGTGTCCACATACGTGAATAAAATGTGTTCTTGTTCTGCATAGCTTAATAAAAAGCACATGTCCATCATCATCATTAAGGTTTGAACCTGCTGGCTTGTCCGAAGTTCAGGAAACATATATAATTTTGATACAAATAGCAAGCCAAACAAGCACTCGTGATCCTGAAAGGCAAGGGGACAGAGACAGACCCATTTCATGACTTGAGCCCTGCTGCTAAAACATGGCCGGGTTCCAATTCGTCTCGCCCCTGCAGCTCTTAATTATCACTAATTGGACCGAATCACTTTTTCTCCTCCACTGACATAATGAAACAATTCATCACTAATGCTTAATGACTTCAAGGATGGTACTTGACTGATGGGCCGAGGGAAGGTCAGTGAAAAGGACAGTGCCAGCAAGGACACAGAAGCTCTGACATTTAGCAGGAACAGACAAAAGCTGCTGAGGGGCTAAAACCGGTTAATTGGCGTTCTCAACATTCCTCTGGCATTGTGGGAGATGGTGAGATACCATCTCCCACAATGCCTGATAGGCATTGTGATAGGCATTGTCCCCTTTAAATTTAGAATCTAGAATACTCTTTTCACCACTGTGGGCAGTGGGCAGCCCTCGCCATGGTGCCCAGGGAGCAGTCAGGGGTTAGTTTGGGTGCCTTGCTCAAGAAATTGTCATCTCAGGGAATCGAACCAGCAACCTAAAGTAGTCCTAAATTAATACCTAGTATTGTCATTGTTGATTCTGATTCTGAAACATGCTGGCTACATGGCCCAGCTTCTCCACCTTTGATTATTTTAATAAGCTCCAAAGACCATGCTTCATGGAAGCTGGGCCTCTGTCATAATTTCAGCCTTTTGCTTTCATTCTCCACCCTGTTCAGTTCACTACTGTAGTTTATTTTCCGTGTCACACCTGCAGTCAATGTTCACATTGATCAGTTGTGTATTTAAAGTATCAGTGTGTTTGTGTTCTTAGCGTAGCTTTGTTGTCTGGTTGTTGGTTCAAGTCATGTCATTATACGTTCTCTGTTGTCTGTGTTTGCTGTGTGTTACCGCTGGCCATTGTAGAACAAACAATAATGGATTATCCTTGTCTTTATTCAGCTTGATTTTGTACTGACCACTACTCTGCAATATGATCTTGATCGTGATCTGGACAATTAGAAAATGCTGTTGAGTGCAGAGCTGGTCTAACAGGTAAAGAAAAAATCCATATTCTTAACATTTTAGAAAGCGTTTCCATCATTTTTTTATTAGCTCATAGACTGGGTTTAGAAAGTCTTCAATCAATGTTCATTAATATTTTCAGCATTTAGAAGATGCTCTTTATCCAGAGCAACTTACAGACGTGCTTCCATAGTAGACGTCATACTCTAGTGTGTGTAAACACCAGTTCAAAATACAACTCTGCTGAAACCCAATCAAGTGTGTGTGTGTGTGTGTGTGTGTTTAAGTGCTTGTTGAAGACATGAGTTTTTGAAAGATAGCAAAAGACTCAGAAGTTCGGGCAGTCAAGGGAAGCTCATTCCACCCCTTGTGTGAGTACAGAGAAGAGCCTTGATGCTTGCCTTTCTCGAGTCCTGGGTGGCTGATCGAGTGGTGGCTCTGAGGTTGCATGGTACAGTGTGGGGTTTGATTAGACCTTGATGGTACCTTGGTGTTGGGTCCATTTTTGGCTTTGAAGGCGAGCATTAAGGTTTTAAACTGAATGCGTGCAGCTATGGGAAGCCAGTGAGGAGAATACAGCAGTGGGGTGATGTGGCATTATTTAGGTTGGTTAAACACCAGATGGACGGCTGCATTTTGAATGAGCTGCAGGGGTTTAGTAGTCAAACTCAAATGTGCACACTTTTGTTGTGGATTTAATAATGAATGGGCATTATTCATCAATTAATGTATTTATGTACTGTCTGTTTTACCTGGTCAGGGCTGCGGTGGGTCCAATTGATTGGGCAAAAGGTAAGAAACACCCTAAACAGGTCACTAATTTATCACACTTTTACACAAACACTCAGAATTAAGCCAGCTTCAATAGATCTGGAATAAATTTGGGACGCAGAATTGCCCTAGAGGTGGAAAAGGCCCCGGCATAACCACGACCCCAACAGAAGTGAAGTGCAGTGAGTTAAATATCTTATTTAAAAGTAAAAGTATTCAAACACTTTCCCACTCCCCATTGCTGTCAGTTGCAACATGTCTGCTTAAATTTTTCTTAAGATGTATCAACAACTCAACTAGATTTCACCATTATTTTGAAAGGCACACCCTTGCATATCTAGGGGCTCAATTTGAACTGAATAGTCAGGACAAAATACGAGCCGTTAAGTCCAATGAACTGCTGTGATTCAAACTGTGGCATGGAATTGATATCGGCAAAGAAAGGAAACAATATATACTGTTGCCCAAGAGTGGGCATTGACTCAGGAAATTTTAAAATACAAAAAGAAGTCTGGCACAACCTTCCTGGAGCTTGGAAAGCACTCCAAAAGTCCTGTGCACTTTAGATTTACATTTTTAGCATTTACCAGTGGCTTTTATCCAAAGCAACTTACAATTATGACTGAATACAATGTTGAGCAATTGAGGGTTAAGGGCTTTGCTCATGAGCCAAACAGTGGAACCTTGGCATTGGTGAGGATTGAACCGGCAACCTTCTGATCACTGCCATGTTCGTTGTGCACAAATGGATTAATCGGTTGAGCAGACCTCAAGACCACACTCAGCAGCACTCAATAAATCAGATCTTAAGGGTAGAGTGGAAGGACAGAAGCCACTGTGGGGGAAAAGCTTACACAACAGTGACAGCACGCTTAAAGTTAAAAGCATGTAAAAGACTCCAGCAACATCAGGAGAAAGAATCTGGTCTGACTAAATGTATTCTTTGGGCAGAACATTAAGAACTATGCCCGGCGAAAAACAGGAACTGTGCATCACATGGCTAACC
>JAYDZG010000011.1:20654379-20665309 GCA_034509265.1 Microcambeva bendego
ACCGGCGTGCAGCTGTTTCCAGTTACACGGCTGGGTAAACCTACAGGACGATTCAGTGTCTCCTATTAACCTGGTAGTATGTCTTTGGACTGTGGGAGGAAACCGGAATAACCGGAGGAAACCCATGACACGGGGAGAACATGCAAACTCCGCACAGAAAGGACCAATATCGCCCCACCCGGGGATCGAACCCAGGACCTTATTGCTGTGGGGTGACAGTGCTACACACTAAAGCCACTGTGCCGCCCCAATATTATATTTGCTTGTACTCAAAATTGTTGTTACAGAAATAAGTCCAGGTCATTCTGAGCCTGTATGAAAACGGCATGTCATATGGAAGCAGGCTTTGTGCAGTAAGGAACCCATAATCTGAAAGTTCGATGCATTTAAAACACAAAAATAATAAAATACAATTTAATTCTTAGTATGTTTTACAAATGTTTATTTGTGTAAACCCATAAAAGTTGCTGGAAAAATTAAAGACATCCACCTGTAACGTTACTGCACATAGACGGAGCAGATAAATGTCCCAAGCTTTCTTTAATAATTTATTTAGTAATTTGCTTGTAAGTGATAACATTTATAAATAAACTACGTGATCCAGTAAATTACGTTGTTAGACTATATAAACACCTGAAAGTCTTAATACTCCTGTAACATACATTGCCTGTAGGATGAACACAGATAATTGCATTTTTATTTATTGATCACTGGTAAAATAACACATGATTTTTGATCAAGTGAATAATCACTGGTGGACTGGTGTTGTGGTTGCTGCAGTTGCATAATAAGGATTGGCTCATGTACTCAAATCCCTCAGACACCTTTAATATTTGGTTATCCTTAATTCTCGGTGCACTGCAGCACCAAAGCTGAAGTAATTGTCTGTGTTTTTTGAATGTGCCTTTGTGATTTATGCATCTCTCCTGCTAACAGCACACTTTTCTTTCACGCCGTTGTTTGTGTATTCCCCACCTGCATATTTCATTGGACGCTAGACATCATATCGCTGTTAGCCTCAAGCGAATTGCACCTAATGTTGGCGATTCTCTTTGAGAATTACAAATTATCCTTCAAACTCCTTTTATCCGGTGGCCCGAAGCCAAGGTGAAATTGGCTAAGGGACTTTTGAGTGTTAGAGAAACAAGTACAATGTCACAGAGATGTCCTTGAGTGTTTTAACACAGATTATAGTCTTTAGTTTGAAAAAGCTGTCAAAATAATTAGAAATTGCATTTATTGCGGAATCTGAGCCGATACAATATGGCACATAGTAATTTACATCCCCAGTTCATTTCTAATGCACACATTTATCAGCTATATATATTAAAGTCATCTCACCTTTATTTCTAAAGCTCATTTAAAAGCCCACGAGTGCCGGCCAGAGTGCCGTACTATATCGAAATCAAATATTAAACAGATCTAAATGAATGGAATGGTCATATCATTCCAACATGGAAGCTGAACATTGTGTTCAGTCAAGCATTGCAGCGTAATAAAGATTAAAAATGCCAATTACAATAGGGTATAGAATATGGGAAAATGATTTTAATAAAAAATATGCTTTTCAAAATGTAGGTGACCAAAACTTTCATGAAGCATTTAAAAATTTTCACTTCAATTAAATAAGCTACTGGATGAATTTTCAATTAAACTGCACATAACGTTTGGTTTGTTTGTGGTGCATCAGCCATTTTACTTAGATCTGCTCATTCCAGAGAATATTTCTAAGGACTATTCCCAAATCAAAAGAATAAGAAGTCCAGAACTCTTTAAAGGGCATAAAAATGAGCAGATTAAATAAAGACTCCACTAAATCTAATTCGGAGAGATTGTATTTATCACACATTAGTATTGGCTTGTTTTCCTATATTTTAATTGAACGTATGTGATTGCTCTTGCCTTCCTTCTCAAACATCCTTGCGATCTGCAGATGAAAGGACGATGAAGGTATTAGAGGAGCGACGGGCTCAGGCAGTTAACCACTTGGGTTCCCGGGTTGCAGTTCAGAACCCAAGTGCCAAACATCTTGACGGCATCTATGGTGGGGTGGTTATGATTTGGTGCCGAGGCTGAAGATGAAGATTAATGGCAGTCGTAGTCTATATTACTACCATGCAGGAAGTGTAGCTGCCACGCCATGAATCACACTTTAAAGTGACCGGGACGGTCCCGATGGCAGAAATGCTGCTGCATGTGTAGCGGCAATATCGACCTCCCCGGCCGTCTTCCTAAATCACTTGGTGCAAACTGTGTACCAATACTATAGGACGAAGCTGAGCTAGAGCTTTTCACTCTAGAGGAGATAACAGAACTGCCTGGATACTGCTGCATATTTGTTCAGCATGTACAGAAGACGGCTTTTTAAAGTGTCATTTGTTTCCTATAGAAGTTATGGGGCCAAACTGATCCCCTTAACGTCTAAACTCATTTTACTCTTTTGATATGCCGTCTTCAGCCATCTTTGTTTATATGCTGCATTTATCATTCTAAAGCTTGGTTCTCAGTCTGGACTAATATGTGCAGAGTCCTTGGAGCTACCCGATAGGCATCCCGCATCACTGCAGCATCAGCACGTCAGCTCACTAAAAGTTAACTGAAACCAGCTAATGCAGTACTAGACTAATGCATAAAAAGCAAATTAAAATGATTTCTCATTTGTTTCTTTTCCCTACAAATGCACACAGAGGCAGGAATACAGATAAACACTTTAGGTATCGCACACGTACCTGTTTGGAATGTGCTTGCTGCCCGAATGTCTTTCCGTTACCATATCTATAATCCTCCAGACTGTCCGTTAGTCTTTCTGTTTAATCCCCACAAGAAAGCTATTAAAACAGAACATATGGTGCTTGAATTGGCACCTCTCTCAGCTCTCCGTTCGCCCTGGACGTCAGTCCATCTCCGCTGAACCGATGCCGTACTCCCAGCCTCTTTACATTTAAATACAATTCAAGAGAAAGCTGGAGCGTTCACGGCTGATTTTCTGCTAGAGCCGCTGTGTGCGCACGATCCATTTTTATTGCTTACAATGAAAGGAAGAGCTCTGCCTCGGCAGGGAAAGAGAAAACCGGTGAGGGAGGGAGATCTGAGAATGTGCGCTGTTCTGTAGCGCTGGCACGATTACTTCAACAGTTTGTCATATCAGCTTAGCTGTGACTGGGGGATTGAGGAGGCAGCCGGAAGGAAGAGGAAGAATTTGAAATGTAAAGGCCAGTCGATGTTTTAAGCATTATTACCTTTAGAATAATAATCAATCCCAGCATGACATCGAAATCCACAGGATTCAGGTGGCGTTTGCACACTTGGCTGTAAATAATCAGCAAGCAGCAGGTGAAAGAACACGCTTGGTATTTGTTTCTAAAGAGCCTTGTTTTTGTGGTCCTTCAAACAGGTGTTACTGTGGCAACTGCTGCCGGTTTGCCATCACATGCTGCGTCATCTTTTTCTACCTCTAATTTCTATCCTCCAGCCATCCATCCATCACCCTCCTTCCCTCCCATAATGTGTGGGAGTCTCGCTTCTGTGTGATTCGGAGGTCTCGGCGGTACACCGTTCATGGCTGTGTCTGTGTTTCCTGTGTGTAGGTGGACGTGGGGGTGGTACACTTTACTCCTCTGGCTCAGCCGCAGATCCAGCAGCCCTTTAAGCTGGTGGAGAAATTAGTCAGGAACGCCTTTCAGTTCCGGAGGAAGCACTGCCACAAAGGACTCGAGTAAGCATTCTACAGCACCTTTCTTTCGGCTTTCTTTATCGTTTCCATCCGATACTGGTAAAAAAATAATAAAATGCTGACACTGCTGCACTCTCATTACTCAGCAAGTAGAAGCTTACAGAACAGTAGTTCAGCAAAAGTACATAATTAACATTTAATTCATCAGGGCATGTTCAGTGATCTTGCTCAGTGGTTTTTTCTGATTACCTGTGACTGTAGTCTTGTACCTGTACTGCAGCACTAATGAAGGTCACCGGATAACCCAACAATGTTTCTTTACATCCAAGCACACTTACCTTAAACTATGCCTGTGTGTTAAAGCTTTTTTATTATTACTTTTTATTTATTCCCATTTTTTCCCAATTACCTGCTCCAGCCCTGACGCTGGTTTTAGAACTTGACCACATGACCTAAAACACCTGACTATAAGCTTGTTGGGCATTTCTCCTGAAAACTATTGCCATACATCTTGAAGAAACAATATCCTCAATGAAGGGCCTTATTTGGTTTCACTTTATCTGAACTGAGGTCAGGGCTCTGTGCAGGCCCCTGGAGTTCCTCCACACCAAGCTCTTTATGGACCTCATCGTGTGCACAGCTATGCTGGAACAGGAAATGTTCTTTCCCAAACTGATACTACAAAATTCAAAAGATCATAAGTTTGTCATTAGGGTGGGTGTCTACATACTTTTGAGGGAAATTGGTTATTCTGGCATTTAGTCTTCTTCTTATTATTATTATTATTGCAGTAATTCTTCTAAACATATGATGGTTTGAAATTCTTCAGGTTTTGTTTGAATGGCAGCTACACACTGACTATAGTTCCGGATATACACGAGATATAGGGCCACCAGGGGTAGTGAAGGGGACGCTATCACAAAAAAAGGATTGAGCCTGAGCTAGCCTCATTTAGAAAATGGCTAAATCATCTAAATGTATAGGAAATTCATGCATGCAGCAGTTCTAGACTGATTACCACTTTAATGTTCTGTACATTTCCCTCCATGCTTTTATTTTCCAAAGCCTTAACACAATGACTGGAACTGATCTCATATTAAACACATGTTTGTTTGGCTCTTACTGGACAGTTTGCCAAGTCACTTCCATTCTTCCTTCTCTAGTCATATTAACACTGAACGGGCGTGTACCGGCTGCTCCCTTCCACAGGATGTTATTTCCTGAGGCTCAGAGGTACAGGTTGACGGAGGAGCTGCTACAACGTGCTGAAGTGGACCCAACACTTCGACCGACCGAGCTCTCCATCAGTCAGTTCGGAGCGCTGGCGGACGCCTACAGCCGGCTGTGTAGAGAAGACCACACACTGTTCAGCTACGACTTCAGAAAAGAGCTGAGACAAAGACGACTGAGCCAGCGAGTAATAAAGAGAGAGAGAAATGTTAATGGCTGATGCTCACGCCAGGAAACAACAGACTGCTCTTAGTGGTGACATTTTACTGCAGCTAAGGTATGAATATTTTACATCGCTCCTTTCCATCTGTCCAGAACACAAAAGTAAATCATAAATGACCAGTGAAAGAGGAAAAACGGAGAAAAGAACATTGACCCAAAAGTGTGTAATTATAGACTTCTACAGAATTCAATACTGCTGTATGTGTAATATTGCATGTGTGGAAGATTAAATATTTTAGTGTCATCAAATAAAGATAATTACAAAATAAAGTCTGTCCTCTTACTGTAAATTAATACATCAGCATGGTAACTCAAAATCCTTTAAAATGTCTGTAGTAAACTCGAACAACTCTGAACTGTAGTTTGGCTTTATTTGGTCAGGTGCAGGATTTAATAGTCACGTGACTCTCACCACTCTATAAACCAACTGTTCTACTTTGGCTGATAGAATTAAACATTTACTTTCTTTGGTTAGTAGTAATAGGCTCAGTGGTTGGCACTCACAGGTTCTGGGTTTGATCCCCAGTCTGGGTCCTTTGTGTGTGGAGTTTGCATGTTCTCCCCGTACGTGTGGGTTTACTCCGGGTGCTCCGGTTTCCCTCCACATTCCAAAAACATGCAGGTCAATTGAATTGAGTTGTTCTATATGCAACCTACAGAACAAAAGCTGACATTTGAGACACGTTTGCCTGGCACGCTGATTGGAGTGGAGTAAAAAAAAAACAAAGTTTATTAATTTGATCCGTCCACACAAACACTTTAAACACTCGAGAGAGATTTCAGCATTCAGTCAGCACAGCTAAACATTTTAGTTTATAAAATCTCAAATGAATGGTCATTTTTGAAATGCTACTCATCTTTGTGCAGTGAAGTCGATGCTCTGTCCGTTTTTATGTGTCGGACATCACTTACCGAGAAAAAATGACAAGAACATTGTATTGGTGTTGATGTCAGACTTGAGATTAATTGCTTTGTCACATAGATAGCAACAGTTTGTTAGATGACTGATGTATTCCATGACACACTGAGAACTTCATCTTCAATGTTTTTTTTTTAATCGGCACAGAGCAAGAAAATGTTACCCGGCCTATAATTACCAAGCCACTAGGATGCATGAACCGGTGCGTGTTGTGTCAGGAAGGGCATGCGGTGTCAAAACTATGCTCCCGACTCCTAAAGGGAGAAGCCCATTGCATTATTTACACAAAGCTGGAAGAGGCTTTGGAGTAAGAAGCCAGATGCCTAAACTTACTTGAACTTGTAAAGCAGTTCCATGTGGGTACACGTGAATCAGATATTTGAATCATCTTTGATCAAGTTACATGTGGAAGAAAAAACAAATGTGGTATAAAACTGCTACGTTGATATAGTGTGATTCTTTTTTAACATTAAGAGCTGACAAAAAAGAGACAAAAAAAACTGTGAACTATTTATTTGGTTTTACACTTACAGCAGTTTTTCAGATCAGTGAAATCTCAGACTAATGTACAGTAGAACAAGTAAAATTACAGTAATTCCTGAAAAATACTATACACAGGATTAAAATGAGTTTATTACCTCCAACATCACAGTACATCTAGTTACACTGTTCTCATTGTACTTGCCAACACTGTATGTTACACATGGAGGCCTTATTAATCAGGAAAAATGCATTACGACTTATATTTCTGTTCCATGTTTTACTTTCATGGTTTGGCTGCACAATGCGAAGAAACAAAAATACATTAATAAATAAAATCGTAAAAAAAAATGTACAAATAAAAGCAGTTAAAGCAGGCAAAGGACGTGCATAAAGCACAATATTAATACAAAGCTTAGTCTAGTCTGTTACTTCATTAAGACTAAAATGAGCTTTTAGTTACTCGGGGTGCCTTGTAGTTTGACTATAAAAGAATAATTTACAAAAATAGCACATTTTCCACATTGCTCCATAACTGATCAGCTTATCTGAACTTGCTTTTGATTTTGCGTTGTGACATTTGCTGCCACATCTGTCCAGCGTTATTATCTCATAAAGCTCCATGGTGGTTTCAGATCCCATACTGATGTAGTACTGCAGGTGAGCTTTTAATAGTGTGGTTTACATTTTAATAAGCTGATCAGCACTAAGACGTACTGTGTGCATGTAGAATTTCTAGTTAATTGCTGGATAATATTGGAGGACAGGATATGAACCATGACTTAAGAGACAATAAGGAAATAAATTCTTCTTCCCACACAGCATATTTTGTACGAGTCTTCCTATTTTGTTATTTAGCATGTTCTTTAGAATGCAGCTCAGCACATTAGATGTACATTGTAGACCAGTGGTTCCCATCCTTTTTATCACCGCAGACCGGTCAACGCTTCACAATTTTACCGGGGGGGGTGTTACATTTTTGGTGCTAAAGTGACTGAGATGTAACCGAGAGGATCCGGTCATTTTTCAAAATAAAAGATTGTTCAGATTTAGATAATACATAAAACGGGAAATAATTCACTATTTCTTTGGCGGCCCGGTACCAACTGATACACGGACCAGTACTGGACCGTGGCCCGGGGGGTTGGGGACCACCGGTGTAGACAATTCTGTTGGTTTTGCTCCTGTCTTGCCCTGCAGCTGATTTTACCCACAGGTGAGTATGTAAGCTATTCATATTAAACCTGTTCAACACACACATAATGTTGTAGGATTGGTGGTGAGTACTAGAGCCTGCACCAGCATTTGGAGGGGCAAAAGGAACACAGTAACACCAGTGCCAGTCCATCACAGAGCAGACACCTGCATGAACACTCCACACTGAAGGAATCACCTGGATATCGAACCCAGGACCTTGTTGTTGGGAGGAGACGGTGCTAACCATGGAGCTAAGTTTTATTTAACCCAAAATCTTCTGCTACAATAAAACAAAGTTTTTTCTCTTGTTTTCCTTACAAGATGACTAGTTGTGAATTAGAAAATTGTACAAATCTTTGTTAGAACAAAAAATACTGGAAATTTAATCAAATAATTCACAAAAGAATGCACGCCAGTATTTACAGAAAGTTTTGGTTGATGTAATTTGTTACTTTAAACAATCATGTAAACATTTTATACTTCATCTATTTCACCAATCTTCTACTGTAACTAAACTGTTTTCTATATCAAATGAAATCTTTGTTTGCTACAGTAAGTTCAGAACAAAATTGAAGAAACACTGCAAAAAAATAAAAAAGCATTTTAAATACAAAATCAAATATAGTGAGAGAATCAGTCATGTGAACTCCAGGAGATATTCAGAACTTAATTTGGATATTGTGTAAATTTTGGTAAACTATTTTAAATAAGGCTGGAGTTTAAAACCAGTAGTTCCTGTGGCACTGACGAATAAAACTTATGAGCTCGTTATGATATTTGTTAAAGCAATTCACGTTTTACATGACCTGATCATTATATTGAAACTGATCATCCTCCACATCGTCCTTTAGACGACTATGATGTCGCAGCTGTGGCGCCAGTCGTGGAGCTGTTATCAAAAAAACAGTCCTCGTTGACCACCGAAGTGAGAGACTGAATGCTGAAGTCCCGCTCCAGCAGTGAGTTAAGGTCCATACTGCAGAGCACTGACTCGGACTGACTGTCCAAAGAGTGGCTCTTCTGCCTCAAGCTCAGCAGTGCCCCCTGGCTGCGTCTAGAGCTGGCGTCTCCTCTCACAGATCTGCGCTTTATGGGACAGAAGTGAGCTCGTCTTAGCGGAGGATGTGTCTCTAGCGAATCGACTTCTTTGCCTTCAGGTTCCATTCGTGTTTCATCTGACAGAAGCAGCTCCTGGAACCGAGTCTCGGGGGCACCGGGGGTAGAGCCACGCCTAGCGAGGCACTCGCTGAATCCATCGTCTTCATCGCTGAGGATGTCCGACTCCTTCGTGCGGCGGCCTTCGAGGGTGGGGTTGGCGAGCTGGTGGGTGCTGGATGCTGGGTGGGGCGCGTCCCCGGTGCTTTCACTTGCTGAATCTGAAAGATGCTGCGGCGTTAGGGAGTCACTTTTGGTGGGGCATGAATTGTCCACGTTCTGACTGAGCAAGGAAGCTCGAGAGGAACCTGAAGTACAAACACATGAGATGTTAGATTTTCTGGGTGAGAACGACACCATCTGCTCCTTCCTCTCTGTGATCACAGAATGGTGCACTGAGCACCAGATGGGTTTTCTTCCGCTTGTAGGATTTTTTGCCCTGAATTTCTTTTTGGATTCCTAATGTACTTGATTTGATTTGTTGTTTCTGGGTGATCAATGTGTTTAATATAGACTGTACGAATTTAAAGAAAACGTTTGATTGATTGTTGGTATTTTAACGTCATGTTTTACACTCTTGGTTACATTCATGACGGACACATGGCAGATAAGGTAGATATTCATTACACAAGTTTAGATCTCACACTCATGGACACTTTTGTATCTTACTTGCATGTTTTTGGACTGTGGGAGGAAACCGGAGCACCCGGAGTAAATCCACAAGGACAGGAGAAACTCCACACAGAAAGACTTGAGCTTCTTATTTACAGGATGTTTGAGTAATGAGATCATTAATAAGCAACAGGAATCATTTGTTTCAGTTAATTATAATGAATCAGAGTAACTTCAGTGTTTATTATAGTCACTGATAGTGCTGGGCAATTTTCACAATTAATTTGGTTTAAAAAAAAATTGGTTTTAAATTGTGACGATTACACATCTTATATTTGAATTAATTCCAACATAAGCTACTCTCACAGTCTCTGTACATACTAGACCTGAGAAGTAGTGAATAATTACAAATAACAATGACACACAAACAGACCCGTCAGTTACTAGTGGTTAAATTGTGGTAAAACTGCACTTTGCTCTTGTAAAAAATTTATTATTGAACTGAATGGTGAAATGACCTTGTATTGTGTTATATAGGGTCTGTACTGCGGTGGAGTAAGGGCTATTATTGAGCTGGTTTGTCCTCGTTTTGCTCTCCACATGCTAGTGGGTTGTTCAACATCAGCATATTGGTTTGAATGGCACGATGCTAACTGTGTTAGCTGGTAAGCTCACTACATTTTACATCTTCAGATGCCTTTATCCAAAGCGACTTATAATATACAGCAATGAGTGTTACCTTCAGATTACTAGGCCGGTACCTTAACCACTAGGCTACGACTGGCTAGGTTTTTGAACACAGCCAGGGTGATGTTAATGTAGGGAGTAAATGTTTCGTTGTGAGCTGTTGTGTGGAGACATTTCTCATTAGTTCATGCATAACTGCTGACAGTCTAGTTCACAAACGGAGAGGAAGAAGAGACTAACCCAGCCTGGCGGAGGAGGGTAAAGTCCTTCTCAGCGGAGTGAGATGTCCTCTGCAGGTCTTTTCAGCCGGACGCTCATTTCCTCGCATTCCCTTCCTCACGTTCTCTCTCAGAACAGAACGAATCACCTTCACCGTTTTTACTTTGCACTCCGGTGTGCTGAAAGACAGTGAAGCACCATGTTAGTATCCTGTCCCATATCAATGCTCACTTTACTGTAGAGGTGAACCTACCTGCTGCACAGCTGGAACACCGTCTCTGGCCTGCCCTCCAGTTCTGACTTCATATGGATCAGCTCCCAAATGCAGTTAGTATCTGTGTATATGTATTTATATTTATATTAGAACTGTCAATCGATTCAAAAAAGAGCAAGAGGAGAAACACAGGGAAAGAACACAGACATGCTTAAGCACATAAAGAGTTAAACTAAAGAGAGAGAAGATCCACACACACACACACACACACACACACACACACACACACACACACACACACACACACACACACACACACACA
>JAYDZG010000011.1:20704969-20733588 GCA_034509265.1 Microcambeva bendego
TTATACCTCCCATGATACATTGCCTTATTAAGTTATAAAAAAAGAATTAAAATATTAAAAAGTTAAGTTTTATTTGATTAAAAAGAAGTGATAAATTCTTGTCATTTGCTTCACTCATACTAGTTTTATTGCACTGCCTCATTTGGCCGCAACATTTGTTTTCACTTAAAACTACAACGTAATTAATCATGGAGGACATCATCAACAGGTCTTGAGGAAGATGCCTGCCTTTGTACTACTGTACGGGATCATCTCGTCTATTGAGAACAGGCTACTCCAGTGGCTCTCAGGCTACTCCAGACTCTCTGCTGCCTCAAAATTATTTTCTCATCTTCATCACTTGACTGAATGTCTTAGGACTTACTAAGTCTTGAAGGAGCTCATGTGCTGCTGGTCTCCAGACCTCCATTTGATCATCAATGGCCCTCCTTAGCTGCAAGCAGTGTAGAGTAGGATCCAGGTTCTTTACCTGAAACAGAAAACACTTTTTGACCTGGCTAAATGATTCAAAATGCTGGAAATGATGCAGTACCGACAGTGGTCAGATGATGGCATAAAGTGAGAATCTAGATAGATTGAAGGTTTAATGAGCATGATGTAACAGGTACAATAAGCAGATTATTAGTCATATTGCTGTCAGTATACCAGGCCAGAGAGGAAGAGTGGGGCGTGTGTGTTCATGTGTGTGTGTGTGTTTAATGACATATACCTGAAACACCAGGCAAACAAAATATAGCACTTAAATTGGTGTTTTTTTAATACTGAATTGCAACAAAAATCTACATTTTAATAGAAACATTAAATCCTTTTTAAAAGAATTCTAGTATAAATGTTAGTTTCCCTACTTTGCAGGCCATCTGCAGTACATCCATGACTGTGTGTTGGCCTTTTAGAGCCACAGTAATTGCCAGGTAGTCCGGCATGTACACATGGGTTGGCGTTCCCAAACCTCCGTCCCAGTGGTTTCCTTCAGGTGGTGCCACCGAGTATTCACCAACTAAACCGTCCAGCCTCTGCAGACAAAAGCAGAAAAGATAAAGATGAAATTTTATTAGATTCAAATGAAGGACCAGGTGAAGTATGAAACTTCTGAAATTCTGTCCCATCCTGGACACACTGGGGAACATTTTGATCATAATGACCATACAGCATGCAAATAATGAATTGAATTGCTACTGCTTACAACTGTGTGGGCACATACTCAATCATTGAACAAATAGGGAGGATATGTACTATTTTAGTACACATTTTATTTTTATTTATTGAACATAAAGTAAAAAAAAGTAAACTAAACTCATCACAAAATTTTAGATTAAGAAAAGCCCTGAAGACTTAAAAAATAAAAATGATAGTTAATCAAAGCAACTGTGAAATAGGAATGACTGAAGTTTACATCGTGGCAGGATGTCAGCAGAATAAAATACACTGCGGTGCGTACAGTGTTTGTTAATAGAAATGAACGCTCTCCTTCATACCTGACTGGAAAATATCACGTCACATTAAACCATGACAGTAAGAAAGTCAAACAGCAGCAGCTTTCAAACCCTTTCATAAAGTCACTGTGGATATTAGCCAATATAAAGAAAGTGACGCCCAGGCAGGTGTGTGTCATCCAACCAACAACAAATCTGGACTTGTGTGTATACAGTCAGTTACTAAAACTTTCCAGTGAAGTGTTTTCCTACAAAAACATTATAGGTTGTTTTATGAAGTGTACGGGTGGATGGTGGAACAGAAATCCTGTATGAATGTCAGGATGCATTAATTATTTCCGCTTGTAAGCACATCCAAAATATCTGAAATGCTTGATCTGTTCAGTTGGAGTCTTGTACTTATACAATCCTCCACAGTCAGGCCATCATCAACTTTTAAATACACAATTATGTCCCGGTAACCTGTAATAAATGGCAATAGTCTTAAATAATGACATGGACGTTTTCCCCAATTTTCAGACAGGCGTACCTCAGCCATCCCTGGGGAGTGACCTTGATTACTCTGAGCAGTGTTTGTGGTAAAGGAAATGTTGTATTGCTCTCTGTACACACTCCTTACCAGCATGACTGTGTTCGTTTACTCCTTCATTCATTCCTGACTGGTCTAACTGTCAAGTTTCCAGAAGTGGCTCACACGGCCCCGTGGACACTGCTCAGTGTGTCGATTCATGTGGGCACCCAAACTAATAGTTCAGACTTTCCTTTCCAACGGCTGGTGCAATTTAGAGCAGTTCAAAAGTATGGTGTGTACAGATCCATGCCGAGTATTACAGTAAAAACAAAATCTCTCAGAACAGAAAAGAAGAGAAACACACTTCTAGGGTAAATGAACTAAATCTTCAGACTGATTTAACCATGTATAGATATGAGGAATGAAAAAAAAAATTACCCATGATACACTGCATCACCAGCATATTAAGGAACAAAGCTGGACCTCATTCATTTGTGTATGCAACATGGGGAACTTGGCGAGGTATTGCACTGATGTTACCCCGATATGTACGTACCGTCATTCATGCAAGCGTGTTTTCTTTGGTATAAATAGGGTAAATGTAGACAGATTTACATTAATATTTATTACAAAATTAGTAATTATACTGTTCTTCATAATTAATCATTAAATGATACATTGGCATGGAAAGAAATGCAGATCATATTAGTGATTTACAACAAAAGATCGCTGGGGTTTCCACAAACTATTATTTGTTAGGTTCTAAGGGAAAAATCCATGAAAGACCTGAGTCCACAAACTCTGACCTGCAAATGTTCAAGGTTTCACTGTACTACTGTGTCTGGGATTTCTGTTGATTTGCTTTACCATTTAAACTGCTCGGCAGTAGGGCTGCAGCTATGGATTATGTTTGTAATCGAATATTCAAATCATTATTCAAGCGATTAATGGAGATTTAAAGAGATTATTTATAAATGGCAAAGCAATTACATTTAAAAAATCCAATTCAAATTACTTTTATAATGTATACAGGTCTAAAAACAGGCTATAATAAAAAAAAACACCAAAACATTGGCTTGTTTGTGCAACTTTTAGAACTAAAGGTTTAAGATATAGGCAATAGGCTACAAAATATGTGACTTATAAAACTATAAATAAGTCATTTATATTCAGGAAATCAAATATCAAGATGTGATCCATCCTTATGTGACTAGTAAAAGTTTTGCTTTATTAAGAAAAGTTATATATTTCCCATTAGGTTTTATGTGACAAATAAAGCCCAAGATGAAAACAAATGTGCTATATGTGTTTTAGAGAAATGACTGTGGTCCATTTTTAAGGCTGAATTGGCCATTATAAAGAATGAAAGAACAGAGCCTACATCAGTGCTAATTATTGTGATCGGAACAGATGCCCTTCTGTATTGAAATAGAAAAATATGTCTGTTACCAAAAGCCTTCCGCCATATAGTATCTTTCACAGGAAAGTCACAGGAAAAGCCAGAAATGTCTAAATAAGGTTCAAGTCCAGAAAGAACCATGGCCTTGTTGTTTTCACACCAGGGAACAATGACCAGTTCTAAAAGGCTCCTTGATCAACTCAGTCCACAGAACATTATTAACAGTTTTGAGGGTTTCAAGGCCTTTTGACAAATGTGAGACGGGACTTAATGTTCATCTTGGTAGGCAAATGTTTTCTTCCTACAATTCATCCATAGTTTCATTTTGACCAGACTTTTCTAATTATGTAATGGTGAAGAATGACCACACCAGGCCCGTATATCCATATGTGTGAATTCTTTAAAAACACACTACCAATGTGGTTTGGTGGCATCTCAGCTAGAAAGACAATTACTTTGTACTTTTTTAGAAACGCAAAGCCGATTGGTATCCATAAATGAAATGATTATTTGTGGCTAGTTTGTAGTTGCTTTTGCTTGTAAAGTTTTGCAACATCTGAGCTTGCTAGAGGTCAGATCATGCAAATAAAGAGAAAATTAACAGTGTCTTTAAAATAAAGTACTGATAAATAAATGACCTGGCTGTCGGGCTGTAAAATTTGAAGTGGTAATATCTTACCTCTCTACTAGAAGAAGGAAGATAGCTGAGATGTTCTCCTTCACCTGTGTCGAAGATCTGAAATGGAGAAAAAAATAGACAGACAGATGAGAACAGTAACACGACACAGATATAATCTAAAGGTTTTATAGTGATTCACTGAGAAGCCACAAAGACTGAAAATTACAGATTTATACATATTTTAATTAAGTATTCCCAGTTTTAAATTAAGGAATTTCAAGCATTTTAAACGCTGGATTAAAATGTTTTGGGGTTTTCTCTTTTCTTAACTGGCATAACTAACTGATGATTACACCTGAACTAGGTGAACTTTAAGTGATTTTAACAAACATGGTCACTAGTCAACATGTGTGATTCGTTGTTAACAGACACAGGCATAGAGAACAGTTTCTGAAGATGCTGTCAATGCGAGTTTATTTATCACATCAGTAATGAGGTTCTGACTGTCCATCAAACAGAACATGGTCATCAAGCACTTTGAATGTCATGTACTGTGATTTTAATTATCGCTGCAATTAATACACGGCAACGACAAGCATGATGTGGACAAACGATCAGGGACACCTACACATTACACCCAGAGAAGCTTTAATGACTAATTCTCTGTTCTTGTTCTATAAGGTTGAGGTCAGGGGTCTGTGTGGGCCAGTCAAGTTCTTCCACACCAACCCTGTGCCAAGCCGTGTGGGTTTATAAACCTTGCTTTCTGGACTAGGGCTGGAACCAAGTCCTGCAGGAGCTAAAACTGCCTTCCAAAATATTTTTATATACAGGAACTAAGCGATCCTAACCCTTTAAAAAGAAGCCTATAATAATAATAATTATCTCTCTTCCACTAGAATGTAAACAATGCAGTTACCCAGGTGACGTTATCTTAGCAGCATGCTTCACATGACTCTATTTGATGCTTGGCATTGTGCTGAGTAATGTTAAGCTTGCATGCAACTCCTTGAAAACCCATGACATGAAGCTCCCAATGCACAGATTTTGGCAGCTGTTAATAAGTCAGCAGAGCGCTGGTGAATGTAAAACACAATGAGCCTCACAGCAGTCGACGTCCTCGCTCTGTAACTGTTAAACACTTTCACATTTTAATAAGGTCATGTCTAGTTAAATTAGGAATATCAATGAGGAAAGAAATTTTACGAAGGGGGCTTGTTGCAATGGTTGCATTCTCTTATTCTCTTTAAAATGTGCCATTCTTTTACACGTTCGTATTGACAGACTGCATGGTGCATGATTTTATACACCTGTGCCGATAGGGATGAACTCAACACCTGAATTTAATGATCTAATAGTGTGTCTCAATACTTTTGCCCATATAGTGTGCACATCCTTTACAAGTTCATGTACCCATGAAGTGAAATGTCTGTTTTTATTATTAAGAGGTGGTAACTGATGGCACCGCTTTCCAAAATGGAAAAACAAATACCTATTTTGGTGCAAGCATTAACAAGATCAGAAATATTGAAGCGTTGAAGTCACACACATCATGAGTTCGCAACAAAGATGACACCACAAAGAGGTCCCAAAAAAGCATGTTGCTCATTTTTCACAATACAAAAAAAGACACCTTCACGTGAGTGCTGACAGAGGCTTTTCTGAACCACCTCTGCCTGTGTATGATTTAGCACCGAGTGCAGGTTTCTAACACAAACCATCTGCTTGTTGCTGCAGGGTAACACACAGCATGAGGCACTTTACCACACATTGCTTTTAATAATGTATTATCCATTTTATTTCTCTTCTATCACGCGCATCTGCTTTCTGCTGTACTGGGAAGCAAATTTGGAACTCATTAACAGACCTGGATGAATCTCCATTTGTTCCTGAAATACACTGTATTTTTAAGGAAAAAAACAATGGATGCTTCAAAAATACTAAACGGAGTCCTCGACCTTAGTAAAATCAAATAAAGGTTTCAATATTTTCAGGCTGCGGCTATGTGCGCCGCCGGATGCACACCAAGCAACTTTAAGGTCCAATTTCAAGGCCCTGACAGTTTCATACAAGATATCATTTCACAGAGAAATCATACCATTTCATAATTTCATTTAATTGCTCTTGTAGCGATCTTTAATAAGTTATTCTTTCTGTGTGCCCCGGTAGTAATTGACCCACTGACTGATCTGGGGACCACTGCAGTATTTCATGCCTACTATCAGTATCACCTACAATGAGAACACAGACACCTAAGCAATGGAAGGCCGACTAGTCTAAGAAATCAGATTTTCAGAATCTGCATTGCTATGTTTAAGTTGAATACGATATACTACTGTGTCTAAAGTCAAGATTTAGAAAAAGCAATTTTGATCACTTAGTTTAAAAAAATGCTCAGATAAACAGTTACTGCACAATTAGATGAACATTAATGGAGAAATTGTGTGTGCAGTACCCATCCCTACAGTGATGATAATTCTTTGACTAACAGCAAGTGATTCAAAGACACTGACATCTTACACAGTGTCTAATGTGATTACAAAAACTGCTGAAGTCTTGGAATGTGAGCTGTTCTACAAATGAGTTTTTAAAACGCCATGTATCGTTCACCAGGCTTTACAGACAGCAACACACAAACATCACAGCAATTGATTTACTACGACCATACACAGTTTTTCTTACCTGGCATACACTACTGTGGGAACAGTAGTTCATGGAAAGGCAATCCTTATCAGAAATGAAAAAAAACGAAGTCCTTTTACTAAATATAATGAGCTGCTGTGCTTTAATAAATGGTTTAATTACACATGTTTTAATTGAGCTGATTAGATGTGAAACAAAAATAAATTCAGATCAAAATATGGTGACTGTAAGAACAATAATCATTAAAATATTTCAGACCAAAACCATTCATTACGTATCAAAGCTTTCAGAGATTAAATCACATTTCAAAGACTCCTTAAATACATAATGACGTCTTTAACAGCCCCTTTCTCGACGTTATAATTAACACACTCACTGGAATCACCGAAACTAGTTATTTTCACCAGTATAAATCTGACCCTCATCATCAAATAACTATTTATAACACTTATTATTGTAAGCGGTATATAAATAAGCCTTTTAGTATTTTCCCAAAGCACAAAAGTTTTTAGAGTATTTAGATACTTTTTAATTAGATTCTGTATATTGTTATATTTAAGAGAGTTACTTTATTTTAGGACTGAAATATTGAAACACCTAATTGGGAGGTAAAATGAAAAATTTTAAATAATGTGAAAATCTTCAAATGCAATCAATACAATCATATTGAATTTAACATGCTAAGCACGATTGGTTTTAAAATAAAACCTTTTCAATGCATGTATTACAGTTGGTGTGTTTACTGTAATAAGTTGTTTTTTTTGAGGTGCTAAAATGGCTCAGCAGTTTATTAGTCTAACCCACCACCACTGAGATCTGGGTTCAAATTTCAGCTGTGCTATTGGTCAGCCAGGCTTCTGCACAGACATAATGAACTCATCTGAGGGCCAAATGGTCAAAGCCTTGCAATGGACTCGCAATGTGTTTCTCTGCAGAACTAGACCCACTATGACCCTGATCAAGATAAAGTGGTAGACAAAAATGTAGTGAAGAAATTTCCTGCAGTAATAAATCGAAGTACCTGTGAAGCCGAGGGTCTCTTGTCGCGACTGCGTCTGGTCAAGGTGTCCAGGCCTTTCAGTGAAGAGAAGACTCCTTTCCTAGAGCGATTCCTCTGAGACAGCGACAGAGATCGCTTTCTTAATGTTGCTTCATCTCTGGAGCAGATCTGAGAGAACGAGGAGAAACGAGGAGTTAAATCGATATGGGTACGGTCACTGTTTAATCTACCAGAGATAAACATTAACACAAGCTTTAATCGAGGTGTATTTTATTCCACAAAAACTCCACATGAAAAAGTATTCAATAAAATATATGATAAAGCCAAAATGACTGCCCTATTTGTTTTGTTGCTCTCCATGTAGTGAAATATGAAGCCAAGATAAAATAACTAAACTCATTTTAAATAAAGCTAAGCAATTTTGTCTTTCAATTTTAACATTAGGATTTACGAATACTTCACTTATACCCATTTCACACATGAGTTTTTCCAGACGAGCTATATGTGTGAACGGGACCACCCACTAAATTCGTCCTGGATCTTTCCCGGACTTATTCACTGCATGGACTAGGAACATTTCCTCTGTAGTGAGAACGAGCCCGAAAGGGCAACTCCAGGAAAGTTCCAGAATATTGGTTCCAGAGATTTGCTGGAGTTTATGTGTGAAAGGAACATATGTCAAGTCTAAATTATAAGCATGTAGTGGTTCTTTTATTTTATTGGTTAAAACTATTTTATTGGTTTTATTGAATGAAACTTGAGTGATGCTGTGAACGGCATTTTGGGAAACTGACCAGTGCATGAAAAGAAGAGACAGAGAAGATTCCCAGTCGGCCCAGAGCAGCTTTTGATGGACGACTGACCGTGGCCAGAAGACTCTTCGGATTGGGCAACTCTCCACCCTGCAGGCTGGCCAGGTAGCAGCGCATCCGGAACAAATCAATGTTGAATCTTTCCAGGTTCTGATCCCACTGCTGGATCTGTTAACAACCGAGAAAGAGTCAGAGACAAACTTTCTGAGAAGAATGACAGGAACCAGGTTCAGTTCGATCCTCTTATCAGAGGTTATGTTGAAGGCATGTGAATGAATGGTTGAGTGATAAAGAATGAAGTCCAGAGTGGTGTACAGCCAGGCGGTAATTACTTTCAGCTGTTTAACAATCCTGATTTGGCACGGTGTGGGAATGAACATGGGTTACTGCTAAGAGAGGGGCAGTGTGGGAATCTCGTCTGTTAGGTTATGCATCACCGCAAAAATGAGATTTAAAAATTCATCACGTTTAAGTCATCCGAGTAAGCCCATGTGCCACAGCCAAAACTCTGACTACAATCAATTATTAATTATATTTCAGCACAAATCAAAACATGTTCGATGGCAAAATGTAATAAATATTTCAAATGAAGTTCAAACTGGCACGTAAAGTTGTGTTGTTGACTAGGGATGTAAATCAGTAAATCTGAACCCCAATTCCCGTGTTTAATGATTCAGGTCAATAATCCATGTTAATCGATCCCAATTGTTGACAAACTCCACTGTGGCGTAGATTACAGACTAGATTAGAAAAAGTCCTTTATTTTTTATATTTCTTTACCAGTATTTTTGCACATGTTACAGAACTTGAAAATTACTAACCATAAAGTCTTAATAGATGGTACGTAGTAAAAATTAGCCAGTTGTATACAAATTGTCCCATAATAAATCTCCCCAACATTTTTGAATGTGTTCTGTTTCACAATCCTCTCCAGGGTGCGGTTATCCTTATTGCGTGTATTCTTTTTTCTACCACATATTTTTCTTCCCTTCACCTCTCAATTAATTTTCTTGTACACAGCTCTGTGAGCAGCCAGGCTCTTTAGCAATGACCTTTTGTGTCTTCCCCTTCTTGTGCAAGGTGTCAATGGCCGTCTTTTGGACAACTCTCAAGTCAGCAGTCTTCCCCCTGATTGTGTAGCCTAAAGAACTAGACTGAGAGACCATTTAAAGGCCTTTGCAGGTGTTTTGAGTTAATTAGATGATTAGAGTGTGGCACCAGGTGTCTTTAATATTGAACCTGTTTTGAATTTTCTAAAATACTGAATTTGGGATTTTCATTAGTTGTCAGTTATAATCATCAAATTGAAAAGAAATAAACATTTGAAATATATCAGTCTGTGTGTAATGAATGAATATAAAATACAAGTTACACTTTTTGAATGGAATTAATCAATGTCTTTTAATAACTGTCTACTTAATGGTTGTATAAAGGTTTGTATTATAACAGAACAGCTATATGTTCTAGTTCTATAAACAGACATTTAAAGCTCAAGTGTTTAAGAATGCTGGAAAACAACAGATCATTTA
Organism: Microcambeva bendego; assembly: GCA_034509265.1. Lineage (NCBI taxonomy): Eukaryota > Metazoa > Chordata > Actinopteri > Siluriformes > Trichomycteridae > Microcambeva > Microcambeva bendego. The sequence continues at coordinate 20,714,916 of JAYDZG010000011.1, forward strand.
CGTATTTGTTGGCCTTGTTCAGTGACTAGGTGTTGGCAGTGGGATCAGAAATGTTAACCAGGCTTAACCCTCTGGGTTTAGAGAAGATAAGCCTTATTAGGATCAATTTAAATTGTACATTTTTTAAATCCTGTCAGCTCCCATCCATATCACAAAGACAGTGTTACACAAAGAACCTGGTCAGAGATTAAAGATTGTAGAGGTCAAACTGGTGGAATTTCGAGCTCTCCTCCCCTGCTGATATGAAAATACTCCATACTACAAATGATGGGTTCAATTAGTAAAATTTCTCATTTATGTTCACCACGAACATCTAAAACTTCTTAAATGAAAGATTTAAAATTCATGAGACTTTCAGCAATGATAAGTGGTAGGTATATACTAAAATATTACTCCAGGAACCAGGTGCTACACAAACATGTGTTTTATGATATATAGGAAACAGGGTATTTTGTTTAGCATCGGAATAAGCAAATATATACCTATTTAATTTATTTAATGGCAGTGCTGGGACTCCAACTCTACACCTTCTAAATAAAAGTCCAAAGCTCATGAGGGACTTCTTTTCAACACAACACTAGTTAAAGTCTATATAAAGTCCAGTCTGCTGTGTCCATCCAGTTCAGTTGTTTCAATGCACAACAAACATCTAAAGGAGGGAGTCAGAGAGCCCGAAAACATCCAGCTTGTACTAATTTACAACACAGGACTTCAAAGTGGTCCAGTTTCTTAGACTATGTAACCTTCTGCCCCTCTGCAAATCCCTCACGCACTGACTGGCACCTCCTAACTGAAGTGAAAATCTTGTTCCATTGCTCCATGACCTTTTCACGACCCCTGCACTGCCATTTGAATGTAGAACAAACATGGACATTAGTAACCCTGACAAAGTGAGTGACTTTTTGACTTGACTTTATCAAGGTCTGATAGAAGGAAATGTTGACAAAAATGGCAATTTACTATGTTACTACAGCAGGTACACTACATGTATAAAGTATTCAGGTTGGTGTGGCAGATTTTCTAATAAACCCCTTGGGTTATTTACACTTTAATGAACATGGGCAGTAAGGTTAAGATAATTCCAGCACTGGAGAAGAATATGAGCAGAGTTTCTCCATCCTGTGTTCTGTTTGGTTCTTCAGGCGGCTTAATGGCTTGTTCATGGCTCTAATTGTATCGATCCACCTTGTTGCTGGCCGAATTCTTTCTCGTTCTAAGCATTATTGTCTATTCCAATGAAGAGGTTCGTTTCATGTGTCCAAAACAATAGAACTTTAGTTTGGTTATCTGAGCTTCTAGTGAGAGGTCTGGTCTTATTTGCTATCCAAAGTTCAAAGGCATCAATTCTGTTTCAATCTGGAGTTCTTATTGTTTAGATTTTCAGTCTATAAATAGTCTTAGAGAGGACCGTAATCTGGACAACTTTTAAATGGGTAATAAATTTTCCAGTTTCATCAATCTAACCAGCATTGCAAATTTTCCGCTCACACAACAGCCTTGGTCACACTTGGCATGGTTAAATAAAGGCAACTGCAAAGGATTTTCCTTCAAACAATGCAGGTTTCTGTCATAAACAGTCAGATAAAACTGACTTAAAACTGCCAGCACTTTTAAAAAGCATTTGTAGCCTAGCAGTTAAGGTACTGGACTAGAAGCAGAAGTTCAAATCCCATCACTGACAGGTTGTCTTTGAGCTTAACAGTTGCTCAGACTATGTATTGTAAGTCACTCTGGGTAAAGGCGTCTGCTAAATTCTGGAAATTGAAAAAGGAAGATTGCACGGCCATAAGAAAGTTATTAGTATAAAATCAAAGCCACTTGATGACCATGTACATAAAAAAAAACTATCCATGACGATCTACAAAGACACTCAACGTGGACTATAAGCACTGCTTATATGTTTAACCTATAACCTGCAGTACTTTAACAATAATGTATTTCTAATCAAAAAATGAAAGCAACACAACTAAATACATCTTGCTAGTATTTATGGAGAGGAAACATCAAAACCTCTGTCCTGCATTCACATCACAAACACAAGTGCTCGTAATTCTGACTCACTTGGTTTTCAATGGCTTTCCTGTTTTTAAGGTCACTGACAATAGACAGCTGAAGCTCGGCCATCTTCTTCATTTTTCCATCCATGTCTATCTTCTGAAGCAAACTGCGAATGTGACCACTGAGCAAGAGCAGTGTGTCCTCCTTCCCTTGACGTTTCGCAAACAAAGAAGCGCTGGCAGAGTGGATAGCAGTCACCCAGTTCTCCAGGTCTGTCTGACTAGAGGCCTGTAAAAGTGGCCATGAGGACAGAACGGTTAGCATTCAACGTTTAGTGATCTGTTAACACAATGAGCAGTAGAAATTATTTTACATGTCGTCCACATACACATACACACACACACACACACACACACACACACACACACACAATATATATATAATTATTTCTTTATTTCTTTGTTTAATGCCATGTTTACACAGTGATCATTGTGTACACAGACATGTACTTGGTTTATGTAAGTTTTATTTATGTATATTTTTCATGCAGTCTTTGTCTAGTGTTTAATCTAGATAAATGCTGTCAGTCTTGAGATTAAAGTTGAATCATTTTGAATTTGCTGATAAAGAGAAATGGGCTTGGTCTACCCAGCAACAAGCATAGTCAGCGATTTCAGCCAATCAGCTAGAGATACATCATCAAGAGGGCGTGTCTAGCTTTTACTGAAAGTTTAACTTTAAACTCTGTTTCTTTGTCCTGGGAGAATTCACCTGATCCTGAATCTGTGGGAGCCTCCAGAGCGCTCAGCTTGCTTTTACCAAATAACTTTGATACCTCATCTTGTAATAAATGATTGATGACTGAATTTTGAATAGTGATCAAGATTAATCACTTCGGTTTTTCTGCACAATTAAATCTGACCAATTTGTACCGTCAACGCAATTCAAATGAAAAACAAAAATTGTTTAAAACAAAAGAAAAAATCTAAAAATCTGCTTCTGAATGTTATTTACACATGGAAACCCCTGGAATAAATCATTTAAATTCATTTCAGTACCTGCCATCAAATAAGTGACTCTGATGCATAGCAAATGAAGGGAGTGTGTGTGTACGAGTGTACGTGTGTGTACGTGTGTGTGTGTGTGTGTTCCCAAGACTTCCCACCATATTTAGCTGAAGAAATTGGTCATTCATTGACAACTGCGTTACACCAATCTGAAACATTCATCAGTAAAGCTCTACTTTTTGTTTCTCCACCCCAACTTACAAACCAGGAACCCAAGTCAACACTGGTTTTCCTTTCTATAGAAATTCCTTCTGTGTACTCATCCCTAATTAAACGTGACATTTAAGTGACATACCATGTAATACTTTCAATCGATGACAACAGAAGGCAGCATTCCAGCGTTCACTGGTAAGTCGCCATGTCCTTTATTTAATCAAACATGTAATGTGGCGTTCCCTGATTTCTGAGAGAAACCCAGTCGGCAGCAGAAAGTTTCTTCAGGCCCACTTCCCCCGCTCTCCAAAACCCTTCAACCAGAGAAAGAGGTCTGGCACCCGTCACCGCAAATCCTTGGCTGACTAAGCGGGAACATGTTATCAAATCTAAGCAGACTGAGTGCAGAGACAAGCCATGGCTTTTACAATGAATTCTGCTCATTATTCCAGAGCTGGGGCTTGAACAAAGCTTTTCATGACAGCCGGGATGCCGCTGGTACAACACGCTGAATGCCCAAAAAACACACGGAGGATGAATTCACTCAAAACCTTTCACAAAGGGTAAAAATATTTTAGTTTCAAATTTAACAGAGTGGCTGGAAGTGCAAAGGTGGTGTACACTTACAGTACAGTAATTATCCACACGGTGAGATAAAAAATAGTGACTTAAATAAAGCCTGTGTGATTGCCCCTGCTCATGTTTTAGTTTTTGCATCTTTGTCTGACTTATATGCTTCAGATCAATGACATTTTAATAATAGATATTTCATGTGTGGTCTCACATGGACTGTAAAACATTAACACATTGCTACCACATAATTCTACATCAATTCTTTAGTTTTTCTCTTTTCTGACCTACCTGAAAGAGGTAGACGTCGCCGTAGACATTGCTGAGGCAAAATACGTTCTCTTTTTTGGGATGTTCAGGAACAGCCTGTACTATTCCATCTTCAGTCAGCAAAGCATGGCTCGGTACGGTCTGCTGCTCGGGAGATCCTTTGCCATAGGATTCATAAAGTAGAAGTGTGCAACCTGTAGAATGAAGAAGGAAATAAAACGCTGTAATAAATTAATCATTAAGCTGGTCTTGAATATTTATAAAGCATCACCCAACTAGACAGTACTGAGGCCTTCACTGTATGGCACTGAGGAAATTGTGGAGACTTAAAGAGGAGGAAAGAGCGATTGAGATGGTTTGGCCTCGAATAGTGTAGAGATGAGAATTGAATCAGAGAGGTTCTGAAAATAGAGCCATCACACAGCAGGAAAATGAATGAGACCAAAATTGGGTTATGAGAAGTACTGATGAAACTTTAAAGAGAAAATAGCTAGCGAGCTTTCTTTTTACTATGCATGACCAACAATTAGTTTAGTCTGGCAGCAGGTCGGCCGGTTCGATGGCTAAGTGGGTAGCATTGTCACCTTAGAGCGAGAAGGTCCAGGAACCACAAAGTTGTGTGGGTTTCTTCCCGGGTGCTGTGGTTTCCTCCCACAGCCCAAAAACATGCAGCCAGGTTTTTTTAGAGACACTGAATTGTCCTCCAGGTACCTACACCCTAGGATGTATAAGGTGCCCGTGCCAAGCCTGGATAAATTGTGTGGTTGTGGTATGAAAGACTAGTCAAAATTAACAATGAGGACAATAATCTGCTGTGATGAGCCCTAACAGGAGCAGCCGAAAGAGAGTTAGAGTCTGGTGAGTTAACATCCAGGTACCCCCAAGCATATTCATACCTTTAAGAGTGACCCAGTACTGTTTCCACCTGCGCCGGGGCACCAGCTCTATTTTACGGTCTTTGTGCAATGTGAGCAAAGGCTTGAAGGTCAACCATCCAGCTCGCCTCACAACACCCTGCTCCTTCTCAAACAGCAAATCCAGTTGTTCCAGCGAGGCCATCGTCTCCTGACTGCTGCTCTCAGTTTCCTCTGCCGAGTTCTCCCCTCGCTCCTCACCGCTTCCTGCTGCCGTGTGGCTGGTCTCTAGCTCCCTCATGAAGTTGTCGTAGATGTTCTGCCTGAGAGCATCCGTGCTCAGGTGAAGAGCACCCACAGAGCTGCAGGAGGGCAGCACCTGAGACTGTGAGCGAGGACGGGACTGACCGTGGGGATACCCTCGCAAGCTGGACACCTGAGAGGGAGAGCTGGTGTCGGCAGTCAGGCCGTCTACACCACTGTCAAAGCAATCAGGAGGCTCTTTGTATCTTGGCTCCTAGAAGTGTCAGAGAGTAATGATATGAGGTTTAGCTTTAAATACAATTCACTTAAATTCTAATGTAATATTAAAATCTGTGTTGTGCAAGTTCAGTTTCCCAAACTATGGACTAATATGATTTTAAGGTGACAAAAAATCCTAATGCACAGACTGTAATATGTCTCTAAATGACCACTTAACGTTATAACTGCAGTAAAAACTGTAAAATAAAAGCAGTTTACTTCAAAACATTACAGACTCTTCCACAGAAGCCTTCAAAGTCTAAACCACTACCAGCTGCTAAAGGACTACCAGATGCCCACTTAGAAGATTAAGGCTTTAAGGTCAAAGTCCATAGAGCAGATGAAGGATTTTGAAAGTCAGAATTTTCTCAATCTGGTCTGGATGTTCATGTATGTAAAACGCCTGTCATGTCTGTAAAAAGACCTGCTATAGAATGGAATCAATAAAATCTATAAAGATTATTTACAAATCATTGAATCCAGACTGGAATTCCAGACATTTAAACACATAAAATCTATCAAATATGAACTAGTTGAATTAATTTCATCACTACTAAATTACATAACTCTGTTATTCAGGATAAGACTGAATGAATATAAACTCTAATTCAACGTGTTCTTGGTTAGTTTCAATAGCAAATGGGCTGCTTTCAACTGCTCTCAGAAAAGAACATTTCTTTGTTACAGACTTTAGTTTCTTATGGTTTGTACTTACAAGGCTAAATGGTATGAAGAAGTAAAAAAATATTTATATTTCACTTTATTATTTCAAACAATTCTGAGCAAGATTAAAAAAGATATGAAGAAAATATCTGCTAGAACGGCAAATGATAAGTTCTTGCAGGTTTAACTCACACTATTCTGAAGTAATAATTAAATGTATTTTCTGAATGTAATGTGTGCAATCTAGAAGATGGTGAGTTTGTAATTTAACTTCAGGACAAAAATTATAGACTCTGAATTACAGTCTATAAAACGTTTTGCTTATGGACTAGACAAGGAGTAATTGCTATAAAACATTCATTTAAGTGTTTGGCCGTAAGCAAAGATAAAGAAAAAAAATACTATGTGAGTTGCTTTTTTACATTTACAGACCTTCACTGAAAAGAAGTATTTTTTATGTAAAGTTGCTATTAGTGGGTCTCACATATCCAGTTAAAATTTAGATTTATTCAATTTCTTAGTGTGTCTTCACATTTGTATTCCTATAAAGAGCTTCTAACACAGAGGGACAATGCCATTAATTCTGTACTACCAAGACCGTGAAAAAAATAAATGCCATATAAAGAAACACTAATTGACTAGATAATACTATATTTAATTTTGCAATTTCTAAACTTTCATCCTTGTATTATTTCGATCCACGTCATCACCATTCATCTCAATGATGGCGTTCTGCACAGTTCTATTCTGATCATCCACTACACGATGACGTTTCTATTTACAGAGATATGTGAAATGTATCTGATACCCCATGGCACAAATTAAAAACCAAAGATATGTTTGTCCAGCTCAGTACAGCAGCGCATCTCAAGATATCCAATCAACACAACAGAAGACATTTCAGCCCAACAAAATAGTAAACGTTCACTACACCACTCTAAAGTGAATATTGCAGCAAGTACATCTAAACAAATACAGCCTAATACTAAAGCCACAATAAACACTGATCACAAATAATCATGTTATACACGAAATTTTTCAAAAGCCACAAGAAACGTAGCTGAAAATGTTGGAAAAGATTTACCATAACAAGAAACATGATCCAATGCAAAATTGTTGTAGTCTCTCGTAAATGAGCTTCTCCTGACAGGGTTTAATCCATCCAGAGCAACCGTGAGGAATATTCAGAGAATTCACGTAATACAGGTCTGAACGACTGGGACATATTTTTCATAATGCCCTGTGGCCTCTCTCTTTCAGACACCCGGCACAGTGTGACAAGTAATATTGTTCTCCACATGGGGCGACGTTCTGCTCCCAACAAGAACAGCGACACTTTGAGTGGCACATTGCCCAGGTCTTGCCAGTTAGCAGAATTGGTAAATTTATGAATTCACTTCCTACACATCCAACCTTTTGTAACTGCTCCGATCTTAAATGATGAGAGTTTTTATATGACCTGAACTGTGGTGTGCATCTCTTTCTGTGGCTCATGGCACTACGTGAACCAGACCACTGGTTAACATATCATATTATTGCACTCTAAGTGTTGGTCCCTGGCCTGAATAAATAGAAGGGTAGCAACAGCAAGGGCATCCACATGTAAAAACTGTACCAAATGTACCATATAAACCATAGATGTGCTGTGGTGACCCCTAATAGGTGCAACCAAAAGAAATAATCATTTACCTAATATCAGGCAATTAACCCACGGTTACTCTGTCCGGTAGAATCGACAGCTGTCTAGTTAGTTCTGTAGCGGTACATTAACAATGAAGCACACTTCCACTTTCTAGGGACACTTGGTTGTGACACATGTACACTGAACAATATTTCTTTTCACATATTAATATACACTTAATAAAGGAACTGAATAAAGTTGGTTTGATATGTAATCTTACCTTTAATTTCTTTTTCCGTCTAGTCAAGCTTCCGGTCCAATCACTGAGCCTCCTCATCCTATTCCTGATGGACTCTTTTTTCGCAGCGTTGTCTGTGATGGATTCTGATTTGCGACAGGGTAACGTAAAAGAGGAATATTGCTGTAACCCTTGGAACTCCTCAATATCAGGTTCTTCCATGACACACACGAACGAGGACCTGTGCTTAAAGGGTAGCTCATTCACAAGCTTCGCGTCGTTGGCGGTGGGAAAGGTGGCGGCCATATTGGGGTCTCTGTAGAGATGGGATATTCCAATACCGGGTAGCTGTTGAGAAAAATGCTGTGTCTGCTCAGAGGGAAGGTGAACTTGTGAAACTCTGTTAGATAAGTCCCTGTCTTCGTTACTGAGCTCTCCTCCCGTCCCCCAGGGCGAGTCATACCAGCTGCCTTCTGAGCTTAGTGAGCTACCCTTACTGGTCCCGGTGATTGAACTGGCAGCCACTGGAGCGGCTTCATAATCAGACCCTGTGTGAGGTACGATGGATGGAACAGACTGGGATGTAGGGGAAAACTTTAGCAGCTGGACAGAGCCTCCGGATTCACTTGGAAGCAGAGAGTTTTTGGAGACCTGATTAAACTCTACCTTTACACTGCCATCGTTCTTGATCACAACCCTGGGACTGGTTTGATCCTCAAGTTGCTCCAGTCTGGGTTTTCTCTCTGGTGTCCTGTATCCATTTCCAATATGACCATTACAATCAGTTCTGTTAAAGGCACCATTACCATCAATCTCACCTAAACACTCATGGTAGCCATTCTCAGATGGCAACACATCACTTGAAACTAACTGTTGAGAAGAACTTTTCCACTGGGTACTGAGCCGTCTCCTCACGTCTCTTCCTTTACTTGCATGGTCATAATGACCAGACATTGTGGACTGATTGGACTTTGGTTGAGAAAAACATCCTTGAGCCATGGCTTTGGATCTAAAACCAGAAACTCTCGATCCGGTCTTCCACCATCCGTTAGGAGTAAATTCCTCTTTGGTAGAACGAAACTTCTCTGAATGGTTTTTTTGCCTGACAGGGAAGGTAAAGCTGTTACTTCGTGGCCCTTGAAAGCTGTACTGACTTTCTGAGTTTCCCATCCTTGACCTGGAATGCAAAGGTTTAATCAGATTTCATAACATAAAATAGTTGGTCCATCATATTCATAAACATTTGCTTCACAATATACATACTATGTCATATGAATTACTCAAATACTTTAAATCTGTTTAGTACAAAAAGCCTAAACAAGTAGGATGAGTCCATCCATTCCATGAAGACTAAAGTCTCATAAGTTGCATTAGGAGTTCACATATGTTAATTTATGAAAAGCTCGGAGGAATATGATGGTCACTGAACATCTGTATAAGATAGTCATAGTCATTTAGTTATTAAAAACAGATCTGTAGAACCACATTAAGTCTCATTAAGTGTCATTACTTCTGGTGTAATATGAAAACTTTAAAAGCAGTGTTATGACAAGATGACGAAAGCAAAAATAAGATGTAAATTGGATTATCAAGTATTCGAGAAAGGTGACACCCTGGTATGGCCAAGTATGGCAAAGTGATGATAGTATTATTGAACTTAAAGCAAAGTAAAATAACAACAAAATTAACCGCAATGAGAAAAACACCAAAGCTGTGTTGAAGTCTTGAAATTTACCTACCTGGTTAGGTAAAGTACTATAGAGCTGAAATCTGCATTCGCCTTATCATCTTCAGTCTCACCAGCCTGCCCAACTTGATCAACCTCATCTAATAAATACAAAATAAAATGTCTGGTTAATTTAGTACGGTAAAATTATACTTTTAAAAGTAATGCAAGGTAGAATTAAAAACTGTAGGACAAGCTATGATGTATAAAAACATTGAAAAAGGTCTTTATTTTATTCGTTTTTTGCTCTGAAATCGATAAATGTTCCACAGCTGAAAATTCACAAGCAAGAACATCAACCAAGTCCAGAGCAGAGATGCCGAATAAACTGAGAATAAAAAGACTACAGCTGCTTCACGACAAAAGCATGACCCTCTCATTTACTTTCACAGTACACTTCTTTACCAACCAATTACCCACAAAATGAGACTCTTAATCACTGGTTGGGCTCTTCAAAAAACTTTAACACACACAAGAAGGATGCGTCATGCATGACGTAAGACCTAAAGAACTTAATCTGACTGGGCTCATAAGACTCAAAAGCGTAGAAACTTGATAAACCTAAGCAGGCAAAATCTGTAAGTTACAGATCTTATAAAAACACACATTTAAACACAATGGCTTTTAGAAAATCATGTCGCATTTAGATAAAAAAGTGAACATTACAATTAAAAATGTATAGATCATTTACATAAACAGGTCAGGCCGGTTCACACATTTATTAAAGACTGATAAGTCTACAATAAATTCAGTGGAGTTAGGTGAATGTTTTACATAAACAGCCAGCAGCTTGTTTCCTTCTGAATCATTTCACTTTGTAGACACTTGCCTCGTATTGCATAACATCGATTTCTCCTGCTGTCCCTGTTTAACACACACCTCACATTCCAAACGGGGTTTACTGAACGACCACCTGATCATCTCAGAGTCTTTGTCCATAAGTAAAGGGACCCAATAACAAAACCATCCAGCACATTTTGAAAATCTATCAGCTAGATCCAGATGTTCAGTTCTTGCTATGACCCTCATCCAAAACGTGATGCCTGTACCTCGACTGTTGAACTTGACAGTGTCATGAATTGCACATTTTTTTCACAGTATGTATTTCACTTTAATGTCAACTGCTTTTAAGTGTAAAAACTTCTGAACACATGCAAACATGCATGTCATGATATTCCAGGTGAATTAATGCAAGCAATAAGTTTGTACCAAGTTAGAGCCTCAGGTGGAAGGGATGGGTGTACAGGTCAACCCCTTAACTCTGCTCTATTTAGGGCACAATGTTGATCTTGAACTTGTGTTTTGACAGACTGGTACCCAAGTGGCCATACTGATTCCCATATTTTTGAGAATTCTTTGACTGTATGCTTGCTCAATGTCAGAGATTAAGCGGTTACAGGGATCTGTACAGGGATTTAACTCTATAGTGTGTGTTGTAAAGCGCAGTCCACTCTTCCTCTCAACTTCTCCTCAGATTGTTCAGTATTTCTACAGCTATGTGCATATTAATTTTCAGCCACAAACTTCACAAACCCCGCTTGCCCTTCTGTGACCGTCATTTTGTGTGACCACATAACGATTTACAAATTTGTCATAAAATGTTTATATACAACATAATCACATTAGCAAAGACAAACAGCATAAATAACAGCGTTTTCAACTTCATAAAGTTAATTTCATAACTTGCCCTATAATAAAAAAAAATTGAAAAGTAGTTGAAAGCTAAAATTGCCCTTGTAAGATTTTCAGGTTCTTATTGGTCAATGTATACGTTTGTTACGTTTGGTGACACCAGCATAAATCATGCTTTATTCTCTCCAGTCATGAAGTGCAGAGGTTCTGAAAAACTGACCCAAAGTGATTTAAGCCTCTTTTATTGATGCTGCTATTATTTGTGGGAAAAGGTGTCAGTTAGCTATATTTTCAATGTTATATGGTTATTGGAGAAACTCATACTTGTATAACATCACAATTGTGAATATAGAATAGAATATATAGATTTGTGCTTCAAATAACTTTATTTGGACCACTATTGCTTATATGGACAACAAAAAGTGAACCCGTAAAGTTCAATGCAGTGTTAAATGTGATGTGGTTGAACATTTGGGTGCACCGAACTTTTGTACTGGAGCACCTAAGAAAGTTAGGTGAACCAGTGCAACGAGTTCAAAAAGTTAGTCTAGAGCCCTGGGTTATTTATTCATTCAAATTATATCGTCATGTTTTACTCTTTGGTTGTGTTTATTACATTTGGTAGCTACTAGTTAATCAAAACGAATCAGTTCACTATTTCAGATCAATCGCTAAATCAGGGTCACATGGTCGCATGGCTCAGATTTACCTGACTGCATGTTTTGGACTATTGGAGGAAACCAGAGCTTCCAAGGAAAACCCATGCAGACAATGGAGAACATGCAAACTCAACACAGAAAGAATGAACTGCCTCATCTTGGGAATAAAACCCAGAACCTTCTTGCTTTGAGGTGACAGTGATGTCCACAGAGCAACCACGCCTCCCAGATGATGCGGCTAAAAATAGGATTTTCATGCTGGTTTCAATCTGTCAGAAAGAGACTTTAATACTAACTGCAATATAATTCTGAACATTCTTTAACTCTGAAAGCATGTTTTATTATGTAATTAAATGTAGATTCATGAGTAAATGGCAGTTAATGACAACATGAAATGTAGAAGAAGTCAAGAACAACTTTTTTCCCTGAATTCACTGTACGGTTAAAAACAACAACAACATTAGAAGTGGATCAGCACAGGCATTAGGGAATATTCAAAAAAACTGGGACTAGAACATTTTGCTCAACATTCCAGAAACATTTGCATGTGGTTTTCAAGTCAAATTGTTCCATCACGCTCACAGCACCTTACTATCAAGCATTCACCAGGCTGTGGGAAAATCAAAGATCTAGCTCTAGTTGAGAATCAGAACAGCATCAGTTCCTAGTCCTCCAGTTCCCTCCAAATTTCCCAACTAACCATCTGACCCATGATCACCACGTGATACAGTTAGTAACACTGTGCAGTCCCTTCTCCACGACGACACTGGCATGAACGTGGAGAAAATGTTCATTCATAAGCAGAAGAACCAAAAGTCTCAGAGACTGAGAGGAAATGCAGACGTCGGTCTGACTGACCCAACAAAAGGTTTTCTCAGAGCTGACCAAGTGCTAAACAGAACGGCCTTTAAGAACCAGACATCTACGATCGTGGAAGGACTCGGAGCCACTAACAGAGGGCCTACAGACCACACAGCTGATCCCTCTGCTGTGGACCGGGTGCTATTCGGACCCGTAAAAGGGCCGCCTTCAGAAAAGTTTCAGGCCAAGGGCAACTTCTACATGACCAAGTTTAGGTGTGGTTCTTCAAATGACATCTGCTTTTCTACAATGTTTCCGACCCTCTTAGTCACGCCTGCTAAAATAAAACAAACTGTGCCACTGTGACTGGAATCTCTGAGCTGGGACATTTTACACCATAACAGAAAACAGTCTATTTATTACAAATTCTTCTACTGTACTTCGCTGTCATAGAGATGCACATCAAAAATACATTAAGCAAGTCTTTATTAATAATTTGTCACGGATAGGGATAGTTTTAAACAAGTGTTTCCATTTTTTCTGCCACTTCAGTCCACCGTGTGGTGAAATATATCCTAGACAGAGACAGTTTGTACGTTTTTGGTATTTTAACATCATGTTTTACACTTTGTAATGAATAACTACTGTGTCTGTCATGAATGTAAACCGTTTATCAGTTCACAAGTTTGGATCAAACACACTCATGGACAATGTTGCATCTCCAATTTACCTCACTTGCGTGTTTTTGGACTGTGGGAGGAAACCAGAGCACAGCCACGGGGAGAACATGCAACAGTGTTGACTTAGTTGTAGTGAGTCATTAAATTGAAAGGACTTGCATTTAAAAATGGTGGCATGATGAGCTTGTGATCGGAAGGTTGCTGTTTTGATTCCCAGAGCCAACAGGTCGTGACTAAAGTGCCCTTGAGCAAGGCACCCAACCCCTGAGTGCTCCCCAGGTGCCGTAGCTAGGGCCACAGGCACATGTGCTCACTGCCCCTAGTGTTTACTAGTGAGTATATGTGTTTCACTGCATGGATTGTTTTAAAATGTGGAGTACAAATTTCACTGTGTGTAAAGCACAGAGGTAATACGGTGTTCTAATTGCTTCCTATTGGAGTCTTAACAGGATAGTTTTATTACCCAACACAAGGGGCAAGATTTGATTTACCATGAATGAAAAACAAAGAGCACTTACACTGAAAAGAATCTAATAGAAAGCAACTACAAAACCAGGAATGGCAGGAAGCCATCGGAGACACTGCTAACTCAGAAACACAGTGACGTCGTCTACAACAGCACATCCATCTTCATCTCCCAGTACAAGCCGTTTCACTTCACTACCAAAACATTCACACAACTTGCTGCCTCGGCAGGTGTGTACGATCTATTAGAATTCACTGTGCTGGCAGAGACTCAAAACTGTTCTGACAATCCGGTGCTAGAAGTGCATGAGGTGGCAGAAAATGTTATGATGGAATAAGGATCAATAGTCTTACCGTGTCTGCTACAATCAATGCTGATAAAAAAATGGCCACGCTTCAACATAAGTTAAATCATAACTAGAATTTCCATAAAATCTCATTTTAAAGCTGATTCTGGAGTATTTTACTGAACTGAATAGAGTCCTGATGATTTTAATTAAGAGTTGTGGTTTGCCGTAACACTGGGGTTTGAGGATCCAGTGAGGTTTGATCACCGTGTGTGGTAGAATTCAGAGCATGACTGGGCACTTCTACGAGCAAGACTTAATACTTCCAAACCCATGAGCATTCATCTGGTGTTACAGTATCACGATGTGCTGGAATATCCCTTACAATAAAATAAATCACATTTTCTGAGCTGTCTTTTTGTGCCTCGTAGAGCTCTCTTAAGACTAAATGTGAACTGGAATTCAGGTTGCAGTTTGTATTTTGTCAGAGCTCTGGCTTTAAATTACTACCCAACATCTTATAATAGCATCTACAAGAACTCTACTCTGGAAATACCTGGCAACCTGGTGCAAATCAAATGTGTTGAACATCAGTCAGATCTCTCAATTCCCTCCATTCTCAATCTGACAGCTTGGAGGATCAGCCTTTACCAAGACCTGTTCATGGTTTACATGCTTAGTTTTTAAGTGTCACCTAAATAATCAAGAAAAATCATTCCATGTTGAAAATATAAAATTAATGGGATGTTCACATTGTAAAATGTGTCAGAAGATCAGATCTCAACTGTGGACCCAGGTATTACTGACCCTGGGAATCTTCAGCATCCTCTTTACATCAAACGTTTCGTCACAGAATGTGACTTTTATTAAAGAATTATAAACAGAAAATTCAACCACAGTGATTTACTCTACTAGTCTCACATATTCAACCTTTTAATCACGCCTTCATTGGGTTTACATTTACTGGAGACATGAGGAACAAGTATAAACCCATAAACCCAAGAAATGCTTGGGAGAAGCTTAACCATTGGCACACACTCGGACATTTCTTTAGCCAATCCAAAGTTGTGTGTGCTTCAGGAGGCAAAACATCTGAAATACCGAGATGTTGTATACACCATGTACTCACATACGCAACATTGATAAATGTAAGGAAACAGATTTTCTAAATAAAATCAAACTGCAGTCTATACGATTGAAACCTGATAAAACTCAACTGTAAGAAGTGACCAATTTGAAATTAAATGCTGCAGCAAGAAACATGTCAACACAGATAAGTAGCTCTCAAGCAGTAAACAAACCCAAGTATTAATTTTAATACTATTTAGACCTGGCAACCTTGCAAGACTGACATTTGCAGATCCCAGACGATCACGTGGCCTCCTTCGTTCAGGAGTAAACAGAGCTCCATGAACTCAGATCCAAAATCAGACTCAAGTCAGTGCATCTAACAGCCAGAGAAAGACACCTGCAAGCCTGAATAAAAGCAAAGTGTTCACTTAGCACCCGCCCCTTAATCCTGGTAAAATAAGGAACAAAGAAAGCCATAAAAAGAAAACAAAGGGAGAGAATAAAGCAATCTTCGCTTACCCCGTGTGGAACAAGCTTTAATCTATGCTGCTTTGAAGAGCAAGTAAGAGAAATCCAGCGTGCCCGGATCTCCACAGGGCTTGTAATCAAAGTGATGAACTTGGACTTTCTGAGTCACACGTACATATTCGCATGTGGAAACTCCCACCCCGGCGGTAAGACGGTGACTCGACTGAGTCCGGGCAGGCCGGTGCCAGCCCAGAGAGAAGAAAGTTTGATAAACTCACTCTCGCCACCTCAAGTCAAATTGAAGTCGGTTTGACTTCTTTCTCCAAAAAAAACATTAGAAAAAGAGCAGCTACATTTTTCCTCACTCGTGGTTCAGGTCAGCACTCGACTGTGAGTGTCCAGTCTGAAGGGTGCAGTCTGACCCCAAATACTCACTGGAGCCGGGCCAATCAGGAGAAAGAAAGACATATGCAAAAGAGGGAGGGCAAAAGGGAGGAGAGCTGTCTAGATTTGTAGTGAAGAAGGTACAGGGCCAGTGTCCAGTTTACATGCCTTTTTAAAAAGAAACCTCAGGGAGGCTACCAGTGAAGACCACGACCAGTGGAGAACTGAAATACACTCATAGTGAGTCAATTCCCACCCACGTTCACTATACACTTTAGATTCATGCACGAAGAAGAAGGTTACTCAACTAAATTCAGGGTGTAGGGCATGAGTTCTTATTTTTATTACCTGAAGTAAGAAAGATCGGATCATGATGCTCACCGATTTTACAGCCAACGACACTTCAGAAACTCAAAACAGTCATTTTAATTACATTTGCCTTTTCCCTTCAAGGAGATAGCTATCCACCAGGGGGTGCTACTGCCCCCCACAACTTTCTATACACAGTGTCCACCTCATTGACAGAATATGCACATTGGTGCTGAACAGTGTGATATTTTATACAAATAAATAAGGTATACACTTATATATAAATTTATACTGTTACAAAGCAAGTTTACCAAATGCTTGTTTACCATGTTACAGGATTTAGGGAACACTCTCCACCCCAACTGTTCATTCACCCAGGGCTCCTAATTAGACTGATCAGGATTTAATGTGGTGCTTTGTGGCCGACTTCATTATGAAGGCCCTACACACAGCACAATGGATAAAGAGGATCAGGGCATCAATGAGCACTAATACAGCAGCAATGTGAGCATTGAGGACAAAGCTGGTGACTTTGGAATGGGAAAGTCTTTGGAGGGATTATGTACTGCTGGAGGGGGTTAGTGAGGTCGTGAAATAAAGCCTGGAGGGAGATCAGGACAGAGAGCTGTATTCTTAGGACTTAATAAGGTCCTCCAAAAAGTCAAGCAACTAGTTAAACATATTTAATTACCACCAGCATTTTCAGCATTTAACAGACACCTTTATCCAAAGTGACTTACAGTATACAGTCTGAACAATGAGGGTTAAGGGCCTTGCTCAAGGGCCCAACAGCAGCAACCTGGCAGTAATAAGGTTTGAACTAGGCTACTGCTGGCCCATATAATTTGTTCATTGGAACAGTTAAATTAAGTTGAAAAAGGCCAGTGCAGTACCGGGGTGAAAGTTCACCATCACAAAGCCTCCCACCACCTCACCTCACCTCACCTCCCAAGCATTTTCATGGTCCCTGTACACTGTCTGAGAGAGATTTAAGCCCGTCCTGATTTATGATGCTGAACTGAGCTTTTGCTTTCGCACCATATCCCGAATGGCAGGTTAACAAGGTGCTTAATGAAGAAAAAAGGCACCTGATATGAAAGCTACAAATAATGAGATAAAAGTTTCATTCAAACAGTAATACGGTCCAGAAGGTAGCAAAGCAAAAAAGCAACATGGTCCTGGGGAGAACATCCCTTCAAGTCAGTGTGTATTAAACTGGTTCTCTACAGGTACACAGGTACACCCACACCCAGACCCACACCCAGACACAGACACAGACACAGACTCACACACACACACAGATATATTCAAAAATGGGTGAGGGAGTGTATCACTACCCGACTCAAAGTGATTTCAAGTGACTTTGGGCCAACTCTGACCACGATCAAGAGGAAACTACTGAAGAAAGTTACTGAAGATAAAAAAAAAATCACATGCAGAGGTACTTTGTAAGTGTGCATGTTAATATTAAGTCTAGGCTTGGGTGATAGAGGGATGGTGGAGGCTTAGTGTGTAGAGCTTTGGTTTATCAAACAAAAATTAGTGTTTCAAATCCTGGCTCTGATATGTAACTACTGTTAGGTGCCTTGATCAAGGGCACCGGAATCGAACCGGCAAGCTTCCGATCACAAGACCAGTTTTCTAACCACCGGGCTACAGCTGCTCACTACTGAAGGTTTCCCAAACCGGGAGATTACACGTCATCACGTGTCCCTGAGCACAAATCAACCTATTAAAGGCCACGATTAAAACAATTTGTTTTTAACTTTCTTTTTTCCTCTCATTTGACTCCGAGTGATTTTTTTGTGTGTGTAATCTTTTGAATGTAAAATGCTATTTAAAGCATCCTTGGGTTTGGGAAAGGTGCTATATAATTGACCTTATTATTATCATCATCAACACATTCAACATACTCATGGCGATCTAAATGCTTGTGACCAGGTAGTGTAATATGTTTCTGCACATATTTACCTTTAAATTTAATTACATTTACATCACAATTCAATCTCTTCATACTCCCTGAACAAAGGCTGGCAGCGTCAGTTCTTCAGGTTTACCACTGATTTGCATCTTGTGGTGCATGAAGATAAAAGACAATATAAACTGCCACCTATAGAAACAACTTTGGTGCTTTATAAGTTTTTTATGTACAGACTAGCAATGCAAATTTAGCCAAATATTGTTTAACGGTCAAACACATTCGGTATAGAGACTTACACCAGTGTCGACACCTCA
>JAYDZG010000011.1:20744302-20758119 GCA_034509265.1 Microcambeva bendego
GAGTAAAAAAACACCAACACATAGTGGGCTAACTTACAACTTGATACCCATTCACAAGCAAGTATTAATAAACCCACCACTTGTTAAACGGACCATCGAGGTTTCTTTCACTTCTAACCTTTAGATGGAAGCAAGAGAGTAAATTGGTTGAAGATTATTATTCGAAAACACAAAACGCTTGCCAGTGTTGATCCATTATCTAAAGACTCCACTCTTCTGGCCTGTGGGATTTCCACCCAGCTGTGTTTGCAGTAATGATTAAAGGCATCAGCACAAAGGGGCCGTCAGGTGGACTCGACCAATCGATCAGGGTTTCAATTAGCGAGTGGCTTAAACAATGGAATACAAGCATCTGTAGCAGGGACGAAGCGGTGGGTCTCCGAATCATCCATTTAAATGTATTTTATTCCAATGTTGTGTGTACTGTGAACTGCACTTGGTGCCGCATAAATATCTACCAAACTGAACAATCGTGTTTTAAAAAGCTCTAATCGAACATTTTCAGTGTGGTACACTAATGTTTGTCGTGTTATTAGTAGCTGTAACTCAGTCATGAGCAATCAGCAGAGCTGAGATTCATACCCGGCCCTCTAGCAAATGTATGTGTTGCAAAATATCACATCAATGACAAATCCCAGTTCACCATAGCATGGCTTAACTGTTTTGTCGTTCTCATGACCGTTCTTTCATAATTAGGAAGGTAACGATGAACCACAAGACAGTTAATTAACGATAGTAGACGAGTTCTTAGCCGCGAATTGGGGGGGGGGGGGGCACATGTGCATCTCTTATACAAAACGGCAGAAAAAAAATATGGAGAGAAAAATTATACAAGTTAGGGCAGGGCAAGATCAATGTGACTTTGTGACATGTCTTAACCTGAACCCCAGCCAACAATACAGTCGAAGCAGAATTGTTTGATTAAACGCACCCAGACAAGGCCGTTTTATTTACTTTATGTTGGTCATGCACCATGTCTAGACTCGTTCTGATAAAGTATATGACTACATACTAAATTGTAAGATCTTAACAAGACAGAGAAAGCGGTTATGTTTAAATAAACATACTAAACAAAGGAATTCAATGAACTCCATAGTCCACAAATCTAAAGATACAAGAGATCAAACTGATGCCCTGACAAACACAGAGCCCATGTGGTTCGGCCCCAGACTAATGCACTCAGACACGATCGCTCCATATTCCACACAATAACCTTAATCTGACTGCTCATTCAGCACCGCACTTAAACACCCGCTGATGTTTAATCTTCGTTTTCTTTTCGATCATGAAGGCGAAGGTTGAGACGTGACCTGAATGAACGCAATTAGATGGAAATCAGGGCATTAATCTTCGCAAATCTTTTTAATTTGTCATCATTTAAGGGTTTCGACCCGAACACGAGCGAATCGCAGACGTCCATCTGTTCGACTGGAGTACGAATATCTCAAATGAGCAATCAGCAGGTGACATTTGCAATGGGGGTGTTGGGAGGGGGGAGACCTCACACCTCTGTAAGCAGTATTTCCATCTTCTTTTATACAAAGGTCAGTAAAAACCATCAAATGTATCAAGCGATATGAAACACAAATGTACTGCTTATCGAGGGCAATATTTGGAAGTCAAGACAAGCAAAACGTTCCTGAGACTTCCAGGGGAAACATTCAAGCCTTTACTGTGTAGGTCTTCGCTGTATACTTCTAACAAAACCTACATCACTTCCATGAGCCCCCACCAGGTTTGAAGGTTTATTTGGATAATAAAAGACTCGAATAGAGTCCAGTAAATGTGAACCAGAATATTAAAATGAAACAGAACTGTGCCGAACACACTCACTGCAGATTAGTGATGTGCCGACTTGTATGACTCAACACACTTAACGACGAAGCCGTTTTCTTTCGGCCATATGACTGTGTGGAAACCACATGAGTGGAATGGAAATGCAGGGTCTGGTGGAAAAGGAAGCCTCCTACACCACTCATTTGCAGTCTGCCAGCTGATGGACACTAGTTTCCTGCTTCCAGTGCCAGCCATGTCTCACCTGCTTTTTATAGGCAGTTCTAAAAACAGCTGTGAATGAGCACCAGTTCCATTACTGCGCTGCAGCTAAACTGTCCTGGCCAAAGAAAAAAGAACATCGGCCCAGACTAAAGGAACCGACTAATGCACATGTAATCTGTGACTAATAACATCTTAGATCACTTCATTATCATATTATTCGCTAATTCACTTTTAATTCTCTGCACCTTTCAGGGTGCATCACAGTTTACATGAATTTGTCACAAGTATACGTAAGTGTTTATATTAATATTGCATTATTTATAATAATATTAAAAACACCGCTTATTGGCCTTAAAGTCCAAATTTAGCTACATTTAAACAGAATGTGAGGGCAGTGCACTACGATGGTGTTAACATTATAACATGCTACTATATCTCATATAGCAAATATGCCTCAGTAGAAAATGTCCTGATAGCAAAATAACAATACCTTAAATAGTTAAATTTAAATCCAGCCTGGCTGGTTAATGACCTGTTTGCGACCAGCAATCACATTATTTGGTTAAAAAATAAATAATTGTTGGAGTCTGTTTTCCTCTTTGTGGTATTTAGCTATATACGCCAAATCTTCCAATTGTTACACTTATTACAATATGTAATTTAAATTACAGTTCATATTTACGTTTTATGTTCAAATCCCTTACGAACATGGACATTTTACTGCAACTTGAATGACAATCTTGCTTGAAGTATTAAACATTAAGAAGAAAATGAATCTCATGAATGGGGAAAGCAGGAACCTTATGCTTAAGGTACTGGACTAGTAATCCAAAAGTCACAGGTTCTAGTCCTGCTAGAACTGTTGGGCCCTTGAGCAAGGCCCTTGAACCCTCAAATGAACCCTGCGTATGCTGTACTGTAAGTAGCTTTGGATAAAGGCATCTGGCTGAATGCCAAAAATGTAAATGAATGCACCCTGGCCAGACAGTAGGAGTCACAAAAGACAACTTTTGTCTGTTGGCTGCCCAACCAGGGTACCGGCAGAGATTTCAGCTCTCGTCTTAAAATAAACAACATTAAGTAGCTTGCATACATCAAGAAGTCTCGTCTGGACAAAACTGAACTTTCTGTTAAATACCAAGCGATTTATTTCTTTGTGCATGGTTTACATATAGAGGCCATGAAAGCACATATCATAGTTAGAATGCGCACACACACACACACACACACACACACACACACACACACACACACACACACACACACACACACACATCATATTACCCTGTTAGTTTAGCAAACATATATCTGTCTGATAAAACTTACTTTATAAAAGATAAACCAAAAAAGTTAAACATTGAAAGCCACATTGATGGCCCAGTCTCAGGCTAACCTATTGTTTAATGCTAGATGTTACTGTGGTAACATGCTACTAGCTTTAAAATACAAACCCGACATAGATCTGCTGATGCTGTAGCATAAAAACAGACATGTTGTGTGCAGAAGAACAAACCCACTCATCCCTTTTGTTCAGCCAAATTCAGATACAGGACCGGAATGATTCTGTGGTAGAAAAGGTTCTTATTTTAACTCTTTAATTTAAACCAGCTTCATAAGAAAAGAAAGGTTTATACAATCGTTTTGAAGCCTGTGATTTAAAGCCACAGTCACAAAGCAAAGTGCCAGCATTGCTTCAAAACTCGATTTAAGATCTAATGACACAAAGTACGACATTTAGGTCCATTTAAAAGATCTTGAAGTGTTTTATTTTGGTTAATTTTGGTTTGGATGGCAAATAGACTCAACAAATTTATAAGCCTGTCATTTTCAAAATGGTTTTGGAAATCACACATCTGTATTTGATTTTGCCAAGCATATAAACACTACAGACTAGATTCTAGTCTGCCAACACTAGTGCTCAGCTACATCATGAGATCATCAGTATGTGTGTGTATGAACTTGTACAATAAACTGTTGCACTTAGGAGAATAAGTGAAAATTTGTACCTCGCAATGCTCGTTTACCTTTATTGTTTTTCAATCATTACATTTTGTTTTTTCCTTACTGTGTAATTTTTTGGTACTGATGTCCACGTTGAATTTTCAAGATTCAACAGCTGAATTTCTAGTTTAAGCAGAATTTTAATTGCAGCTTTTTTGCAACGTTTAACTACAATGCTAACTATTCGGATACATATCAAGTATGTGAGTCAATAGCCATGGTGCTAAAAGGTTGTGTTAAAAGCACAACCCACTTCCAGCTAACAAAGCAAATTAAAGTAATAAATGTCCCGTTGATGTAACAGGCTTGTCAGGTGAACCTGGTCTTTTGATCCCATGACACACATGAGTGCTGGATGCCAAATGGCATGCCTGGACTTTTCTACTGTTTGTTCTGTCTCCTCCACCGAGACACACTTCCAGGGGTCTTTTTGTTATGGCTGTGTTTTACTGAACCCGACACCGTACCCTGTCATTAGAGTGGCTCCTAAACAACAAAAGGCACGGCTAAACACCGCATCAGCCAACACTGGGTCACCATGCACGGTTTTATTAGTCCACACCTGGTGCATATATTTTTTAAAGCTTTATATGTAAGAGCAATGTGTATATGTCTTGCACAAAGCAAACAAAAGCTTTTATTCAGGCTTTATTTTGGCTTTTTATGCAATTCTTTTGAGAACGAGAACTTCTCCTGTTTACATAGTGCTAACAACAAAATCAGACAATGGGCACTTATGTGGGGTACACTGTCCCAATATATTTTTTTTATTATTTTTAGTACAACTGTGATTTCAGACCTTGGATTTGCACTGGCCCAAATGGACCCAACACTTCTTAGTATCTGCTTGCTGTTAACGGACCATGTGTTTAAAAGGATAATCTGTCTCATGTTAGCAAGCACCTCCCAATTCTACCTCAAACCTGCATCAGTGAGTCAAACAAAAAAATATTAAACACAGGAAAAGAAAGATTTAGTGGAAGATCTGTGGCAATGTCCTCACCAAGACCCACACACATCTAACCAAAAGATACCAACTCAAGGAAAATCCATTTAAAAAAACACTAAACACTAATCCTCAGAGTTTGTAATTTTGTATAATGCTAATTGTTTCTTAAACTATAGTGACACAATATGGATGGTATGAATAATTTCTCTTATGGGGACAAAAGATGTAAAACACTTTTGCTCAAACATAATTTGCAAATAAGTTCCAAGACATTTTCTAACAGTTTTAATGCTGTTGTAGATATGGTTTACAATTATTGAGCTCAGGTGTTTCGGTCAACTCCTTTACTAACTGGAGAAATCTGACCATTCAATAACATTAAATAAATAATAGGCTTCCAGTTCTGTTATAATCGTTAGAGAAAGGTCTTTCTTACTCCCCACAGATGTGCCCTGTGTGTAAAGTGTGGTTCTTAAACTCATTGAAAGTTTAGTGTGGAGGAGCAGGAGTGACCTGAACACAACCCTGACCTCCACCCCACTGAACATCTTTCAACATCGCTTACCTTACAAATGCTCTTTAGGCTAAACTCTGGCAGAATAAAGCAAACTGTTAAACAGACGAAGGTCTTAAAGTTCTGAAGTACAACTTCTGACCATACAGTGCATTTATACCACAGTGCTGTGGATTAAATAACACTTAAAACTCAATAGGTACTATAATATGTTTAAATGTTTTAAAACAGATATGTTGGGCTATTTGACAAAATCCACTATCAGTCAGTATTTTAAATAAATCTTACTTCCAGTTAACGCCACCTCACTGGTGTTTGGGGGTTTAGTTTCATGCCTGCATGAAATAACTTTTTAAAAAACAAATGATTTAGAAAATGAATAAATGTTTCTCTATCTTCCGGCTTGATCATCATATACAGCATTTCATTTGCAGAATCAAAATGATTCAGAAGAAGTGCATTCAGTTTATAAACGAGCAATGTTTATATAGTACCACATGACAATACAAAGTAGTGTGCTTATAAAGCATTTGCATTAGTACCTTTATTACATGAAAGGTGTTTTTAAAAAGTTTAGGGGCAGATGAAGGCACATAAACAACAAGCAAGTGTAACAAAGCCCTGAATTCACTTTGCTGGTTATTAGAAATGATTTAAAAGAATAAACTTGGTGGAGTGACACCATGAATGTTTAAGGTGTATGATTGGTGTTGTTGATCATCACATTGTCCTGATAAACTACACAGAACAAGAATAAGCAGGAACAAACACTGAATAAATACAAAACAAGCAATTAAGTGCATTGCTCAGGGGCCCAACAGTGGCAACACGGCCATGGCAGGGCTTGAACCTGCAACCTTCTGATTCCTAATTCTTTCCGTTAAACACAAAACTACCAAACAAGCACTTCATACCCTAGAAACACGTTTCTTTTAAACGAGTGATAGTACAGGAGTGTTTTTAAGTATTTAAGCTGATGCACTGCCTATATGATTCATGTGAACAAAGCTTCTGCAGGATTATAAATCAAGACTCTCAGTACCGTTTAAAAACAGATCAAGTGTTGAACAGTATTTATAAGGATTTAAACACTGCAAACACACCAACACATGCGGCTTTTGTTCCTCAGACCTTACACGCAGACCACAATCACTTTATTAA
Source organism: Microcambeva bendego (assembly GCA_034509265.1). Taxonomy (NCBI): domain Eukaryota; kingdom Metazoa; phylum Chordata; class Actinopteri; order Siluriformes; family Trichomycteridae; genus Microcambeva; species Microcambeva bendego. The sequence continues at coordinate 20,750,926 of JAYDZG010000011.1, forward strand.
AGAATTTTAATTATTCATCAATAGATTTTAATCGCATATATAACACGTGACCTCAACACGCTCACATCAATAAACCAAACTTTACTCACCAGGTTATAGCGCCGGTATAAACCCGAACTAATCCGTCCTTACTCGCTTAAATAAACCTTCAACCGCCACATTCATCCCAATCTTTTCACTTTGTTGGCCTTTTTTAATCCTCTTGCTTTTATTATCATGATTAATTTGCTAAAAGAACGAAGTTTACTGAATCCTTCTGTTGGATAAACGAACAGCACGAGACCGGAGTAAGAGCATCGAGCACGCTCTGGATGCGCGCGCCCCGCCCACAGATGATGAAGCGGGCCACCAGCCAATCAGGACACTCAAAGCTCATTATCATATGAGTACAAAAGTGCCAAGTAAGGACAGGGCTCAGGAAAGCCTTTGTGTTTACCTACCTACACTATTAATATATGCAGATCACATTTACATCTTCTGCATTTATCAAACACTCTTATCCAGAGTGACTCACACAAGTACTTTTTACATGATCAGCATTTAACAGACTTTGATTCAAAGTGACTCTGACAGTACAGGCTGAGCATTTGAGGGTTAAGGGCCCAACACCATCAACCTCGCAGTGGTGGGATTTGAACCAGCGACGTTCTATACTTAGCTTGCACTAGATCATGATGTGCAATATTGCTTTAGCATAGTTTTTGCGCCGGATACACTACCTGATGCAACCCTCTTATTTATCTGGGCTTGGGATTGGCACTGTAATGCACTAGTTTATGTATCTTAGGGTAGGACCTAGCCAAGTGGCAACACCGAGACTCTCATCACTGGTGTGCTAACAGAAAATCATGCTGCTCCACCAGGGCACTACAATAATAATAATAATAATAATAATAAGAAGAAGAAGAAGAAGAAGAAGAAGAAGAAGAAGAAGAAGAAGAATTAATAATGTATTAATTATTATGATTAAACACAAAATCCTCTTCCAAGCCTAATCATCAATCAACTGGATGTTATCATACTGTGTCCAAATGAAGAGAGCTTTAGGTTTTCTAAGCTTTAAATGAGAATCTTTTTTGTCCATCTTTTAAATAGTGGTTCCTTAGAGAACCATTAGCTGTTACAAAAGATAAATAAACTAATGCAGGACTATAGGAAACATCTACCAGGTTGTTGGTGTTACCATGTGCCTTGCGCCCGTTGAAGAGCGTGGATAGGCTCAAGCACCCCTCCACGACCCTAATTAGGATAAGGAGTTAAAGAATATGAACTGAACTGAACGATGGAACCACAAATCTCTCTGCAACACCAATATTTCTCCAAGAAAACTTTGTAAGAGCTCCATGTTAATGCTGGATTCATCTGCGTGTCATCTATGCTGTGGACACCGATCTCACCCTTTCACCACACATTTCACTCATCTGAGATGAGCTCAGACCCAGAGAACTCTTTTATTGGATAATAGAGTTTCAGGTTGCATTTCTCGATATAGCACCAGCCTATGTTAAGTGTTAATTCTTTCCAAAGTACTTCTAATCCCATGTAGCTATATTTATCACAGTAAATCTCATGCAATTTTATCTGAAGACTCACGGTCACATTCAACAGAGGTTTCCATCCTTTCTCTACAGACTGAGAATTCCCTGGATTATCTGGATCTACTCAAAATTATGTAAGGTAAACAATGATCGAAGTTTGGCAAGTGGCAAGCCATGTCGCATCTTTGCTAGCGGACATTCGATCCCCCCTACTCTTGACTAACATGCTCGTGTAGTTATTCTTATGCTTTCTAATTTGGGCTGCAGGTTCCATCTGGTTGATTTTTGTTTGTAGTTTCTAATATTTTGGCTATTTATGCTATATATTTTCTCTTTTTGTTTGTGTCTCTTTAGCCACACTATCTCGATTAACTTTTCTGCAACTGGTATTACTAAAGATAAAAAAAATATTCCAACTCTTTTTGTTGATTGAATATGAAAGAAACTTTTTAATTACAACCAAATCCAGCTAAATACTGAATTTTGGAAAATATGTATTCCATACTAGACGTATGAAGAATAAATTTCAAGATGAATTCATTATTGCCCAAAGGGCAGAGCTGCAGGGAATCTCACAACCCCAACGCCTTCTGTAAAAGGTGATTTGTACTGTAAAGGTCTGTTAATATTTATAAAGATCTGTTAAGATTTCTCAAAATTAAACAATTATTGTTTTTTAGTATAGTAATTCATTAAAAACATATATTTTAAAATAAATTTCCAGATGAATTCACAACAAAGTTTATTTCATCTTGAATAAATGATCTGACACAATATAGCCACATTTGCTAAGGTGAGATGCTAAGAAGCTAATACTATTGTTTAATTTAGAAAAGAATTGCACTTAGTTTATTGTGTAAAGTGCTTGTTGTAAAAAAATATGTTTTTAATGAATTGATGATTGAACACTACTCATTAAAATAACCATAATTGTTTAATTTTGAGAAATCTTTATAAATCTTTACAGACCATTACAGCACAAATCACCTTTTACAGAAGGCGTTGGGGTTGTGAAGTACCCTGCAGCTCTGCCCTTTGGGCAATAATAAGGTCCTGTCTGACAGTTCCAGGGGGAGGCCACCGGGCCTGTATCCAATTATGTGTAATCGACTTTGAATGACATCCTGTCCCCTCTGTGCACGCTCCCTACACAATGCATCCGTGGTAAGAGGAAATGCAGAGATGCCCAGGACGTGTGTCATGGTGCATGCTAGGTTGAATGTGTGCGGTGGTGAATAATTGCTTGTTATTTAGTTTCCAGATGATTCACCTGTGTCTAAACACTGCTTTGAGACAAAAACATGAATGGTAAGAGTGTATTGCATAGCGGTCTATGCCCTGCAGTACTAGCCTATTCATTTACTTCAAATGAAATAGGTTTAAATACCCGTGGAAATAAGGTCGTCACAGCAATTGTGCTGCATAGTAAGTATTTTTTCACACATGTTGCCCTGTAGCTAGCTTTAAATTATTATTTAATCATCACCACCCTCTTTTGTGCAGAATCAGCGAAAAGACAATGCCCTTTAACTTCTGTAACTGGCATGGGGCTTTGCTGTAATACACTGGCATTAGGTGTACAATACTGATGCACAGAACTGAACTGATATTACTGTGCGTGCAGGGGAGGAAAATGAGGAAACTTTCTTTAGGCAATAGTAGATAATGAAAATAAGACTTATTTTTAGACACACCAGGCTATCATTCATGCTTGGCATGCCTATTGGCTTTAAATGTGTTCAGAATCAGATTGCAGTTTATTCCTAATAAAAATGCACAGGTGTGGTGGGCAAAGTGTCGTCATTAAGATAAATGAGGAAAGCTGTCACACTTACCTTGATGCGATTTACTTCACGTGGAACAACTTTTTAGACTTCATAGAATTTTTGGAATCAGCTGCTTTTTATTTTAGGCAGCATGGTTACACAAGTGGTACACTGAATGACACTGGTCCTGGAAACCTAGCTTTGATCTTCTTCACTGGTCAATGTCAAAACATAAATGTGCAATCTGCATAAAATTGCTCACTCACTTTCCTAACCGCTTGACCATTAAGGAAAGGAAATTAAGGTTAATCAATATCAGTATAAATAAGCATCCAAGCTTTTCAATGCATGCAAGGCACACAATAACACCCTGTACACATACACACAGGAAAGAAACCGGAGCTCCGGGAGGGAGACATGGACACACGTGGAGAACATGTAAACTCTTCACAGAAAGAACCAGGACCGCCCTGCCTTTGGATCGGACCCAGGACCTTCTTGATGTGATGCAACAGTGCTACCAACAGAGCCATCCCACTTTTTAAATCAGTCACATGAAAATAATTATATGCCTCCAACAGTAGGGCAAATGTTTGATGAAGGTCATTTCCTGCCCTAATATGACTGCGGCCCTGTGCTCATAGTGAGGTCTACGCAGGTGTAGTCATAATTTAATGAACTGCCCAGCACAGAGCTCCGACCTCAACCTCAAATGAAAATTAGGTTGTGAGTTTGATTGCACAATTCCTCTTTAGACTGAATGTCTACATTCTTTTGGCAATTACATGGAATTCAAGTTATTTCACTTTGTGGTTTAGCCAACCGCTCTCCCTTAAGATTGTCCTTCCTGTAAAGGCATTACTCGGCATGGTCATGTTTAATAAAAGGAAACGTGCATCTCAGTGAAGCGTTACATGCTCCCAATAACGTAGTTAACAAAAAATCGATATTGGGAACAAGGACTTAGCAGTATCAGCTCTTTGAAAAAAAAAGGTATTCAGGTGAGTCAAGGGTTGAGCTAGTATTTGTTTGTGTGTGTGTGAGTGTGTGCCCTGTGTGTGCCTGGGTGAGTTCTGGGATTTCCTACTGCACACCAGCGTTGAAGGTCTGAACTCCCTTGTTTGAATCTCGGCATTGCCGGGTGGCTGGGCGCCAACATAGCCATTAGGATGTACAAACCAATGCACAATCCCCAGCCCGTGAATACGGTTGCATCAGAAAGGGCATCCAGCATAAAAACTGTGCTAAATCTCAGAGGTGTGGCGGCATCTAAAAGCCGATCAAGAAAAAACAAACAAAAACAAAGTGTGTGCCCTGTCATAGACTGGTGCTTGTTTAAGGTCTTTAATATTATTACAATAGGCTCCGCACCCACCATGGTCCTCGCTAGGATAAAAATGAATGAATAAACATATACCATAATAAGCCAAAACAAAAGTTTACTGGTAATGCCTCTTAGCCTCAAACTGCTGGCAGATTGTTAAGTGGTTAAGTCTAAATTGCAGATCATATTGATGATGACATGAAAACCCTAACCTGTACAGTTAGACGTCAGCTATGGTGAACTGACCCACCTGCTGTAAGATGGACACACAGGCATTGGAAATATATCAAACTAATGGAGGAAGGTCACCTGATCTAACAAATCCACTATTCTCCAAGTTCCTATCGTCTGCAGGGCACATGGATCATTTAATGGTGCCAAGAGACTGGACCCAGATGCACAGTAGGATGATCAACATCAAAAGAATCTACCAGGATCATATTCCAACATTTTTGAAGCCTTTCTTCTTTACATCACAAGAGACCAGACAGGATCAAGACCATTATAACCATTATAACCAATACAAATGACAAATCTTGATGAAAGGACAGATGTCATGAAAGAAGTAAGGACAACTGTCAATGGGGTGTCTACAGAAAATCTGTAAAATAGTTTTAAAGATTAGAGGTCCTTCTGCCAGCACTCTCTCATCAACATCTGGCTGAATCCAGCTGAATTGCAGTTTGCTTCACCACAAAAGCCGGTGCTACAAGACATGGACGTTTGTGTTGACATGCACCCACACTGGACTCCACATGTCCAGCAACTCACCACTTCTCTTTATTTTTGATTCGCTGGGATTACATTTAATCAGGTGTACCTAGTATAGAGCTTGATGAGTGGACGCACCTTTCTTTCTTCTAAGCACAGTTTAAGTGTTTTTAAGACAACACATTATGTCTGGTTAAACTGCTCTGAATGAGACATAAGATCAGGTTGCACATAGATCTACTTAGGTGCAGTCATTCTTACCACAAACAAATAATCTTGGTTCACATAGCAACGACCAAACAATAGCCTGGCTTTTAATGTCAGAAATTAAAAATAGTTTATGTATTTTTTTTAGAAATACCATAATCTCCAGTTATTTGCATTTACCTTTTTGGCATTTAGCATGATGTACACTCTTATCATGATCGACTTCCAGAAGTGCTTCCATAATAAATTAGAGTATGAGTAAGTGTTATATTAGAGAATGAGTAAGTGAGTTACGCGAAGAAGTACAAGTCAGCTTAAGTGTAAAGAGGTTATGACCGTTTCTTATGTGATTCTTAAAGACAGCAAAAGACTTGGACCTACAAGTTAAGCTCATTCCAGCACTTGGGTGTAAGTGCAACGAAGAGCCTCGTCCAAGGTGTTTCTTGCTGTTCACCAAATAAATGACATCCAGAGCAACGCTGAGCATTCATTATACTATAAGTTTTGTTTCTGCAACAGTTACAATGGTGACCATACACCTTGTGATGCACTAGAGCTTTAGCTAAGTGCTTCTTGATATATGAACTTGATTTATCTATGAATTTACATCTCACGTTTAAGGTAGGTTGCTGTTTAGATGTTGCTATGTGAACACATTATTTGTTTAAGGTGAAAATGACTAAACTGCACTTGAGGAGTAACCTGATCTTTTGTCTCATTCATAGCATTTGAAACCAGACATAATGCGTCGTCTCAGAAACACTAGAACTGTGTTTAGAAGACAGAAAGGGGAAGACTTGAATGACAAGTGTTATACTTGTTCACAAATAAGCATTTCCTAGTCCTCAAAACTGATTATGAGTCTTTGTCCTTGAAGTTTGTGTGCTGTAGAATGTGGAGATATATTTATTTGCATATGTGACATGGATGCAGGTTTTTATGAATTAGAAGACAAATGCACCCCATCATGTCTAAAAATATTGGCATGATTAGATTGTAAAACCAAACACTGCTGAGATTCAAACCCGGAATTTAAGTGCAAATTTAATCTACTACATTTAAACATTGGATTTTAACACATAATAAAAGGAATACAATCTTTTTTGTTAAGTTCTAATAAGTCCAGCAGAATTTTAGCCCCAGACTATTGGTTGCTAAATGCAGATGGCATGTTTACGAGCTAACTATAGAGACGGCTTTTCCTCGCTGACTGAAATAAGCATTTATAGCTGCAGTTTGGCCAGCTAATGGATTTTAGCAAATATTAGTCTGAAGACACTGTTTACTTAGCCATTACAGCATGGCAGTATGGCACACAGTGGCAGAGCACAAATGTCCAAAAAAGGATTATAAAAACTTTTGTGCAGGATGTGTGGTCAGACACTGGTTAGTGTAAAATACTGCAGGAGTTTATGGAGGATCCTTCATGCTCTGCTGCAATACTTAACAGTATGACAATTATATATTAATCATTTTAAATACTTTTTTTAGAAACTGCTTTATGCAAGTAGTGTAAATTTGGACTAACTTAATTTATCCAGATAAGAGGAAAATTGGGACACCAGGAGGAAACCCACCGGGCCACTTAGAACAGTATTTTTACACTAGCAGCACAAACTCATTTATGCTCTATACATTGTAAAGTACA
>JAYDZG010000011.1:20765521-20778478 GCA_034509265.1 Microcambeva bendego
TGCGTGTTTAGTTCTCTCCCACCTGTAGTTACTCTGTCCAGTGAATAGATCTCAGTTCCTCTTGTTAGTTTGGCTGGATAGAAGAGATCCAATCACAGCGATTATGGAGTAGCACCGGTCTTAACCAATCAGAGGCACTGATCCAGAAGTTAAGGCTTAGAAACTGTAGATGTTTGTTTACTTTGAAGTTCCCTTCCCCTTTGTTTACTGACTGCAGTTTAGTTTAAGTGCACTTCACACAGTTCTAGCCTTCTCTAAATAATATCTGTTTGTTGTTGGAATATCCCTGGCTCTAGTAAAGCTCCGTGTTGAGTTCATGCAAGCTGATGTTTCTGTTAATAAAGCTTTTTGTAAATGATAAAACCGAGTCTTCTCTGAACTAACAGCACTCGACACGTTGGTTTTCTTTTCAGCTAAAACACTAGAGATCTCTGTTACATTATTACAGCACTTACCACAGACCGGCTCGTATCACTGTACCCATGTTACACCCATATGTACGGACTGTCATTCTTGAAAGTGAAGTTTCTGGTAAAAGTAGGGTACATTTCACTGAACATATTTAGTAAATTATATAGTTCCTAATAATTAAGCATTAAAATGCAAACAAATTATTTATAGCAACAATAAAACTACTTAAAAATGTGAACTATGAGTCGGCAAACCCGGAACCCATGACGAGGGGTAAGTCATTAATCAGCAATTGCCTCCCCATACACAAAGCTAATCCGCATATGAAGTCGCCTCATGCAGACAAAAAGATGCAGTTGGTAGAGCACACATGTTGGAGGGGCCCTGTGTCAGGTGCAGTTTTCATCAGTCAGCAGTGGAGGGGAGTATCAGTAAAATGGAAGATTAAGGAGAAGATTTGTCATCTTAAGTTTGCACAACATGATTGAGAAATTTCTGACCTTCAAAAAAAGTCTTTAGGGACTCACAATTCTCACAATGAATTAGAAATGAACAGAAATGCTTGGACATGGCTGTAGAACGGCTCCAACTGCTGGCTAATAAACATAGATCCACATAATGCATCTATGCTTTTGATAACTGAGACAGCAGAAATGCCAGGTCGCAGGTGTTAAAGGTTCATGCCCCCCAATGCCCACTGAGGCCAAATGCCAAGTCTCAGCTGTGAGCTGTAATGTCCCCGTCGCTCTGAGATATCATCTCAGCTCTCAGAGGGAAACAAACAGGAAAGTGGCTCTTTTTTCTATTATACGCCTCAGTTGATCCGGAGTCTTGTTAAATGAGGATGGAGCTCACACTTAACAGTCGTGGGGAGGAGGAGATGAGAGACTACAGATGTCCACTGTCATTAATAAACATGATCTTGAATAATTAATGAAGGTAAGTGAGGGGAATATTGATGGGGCAAACTGGCTGACCAGATTGGAACAGCCACAGGGGAAGGGACGACTGAAACCCTGCTAAATGTCAGAGTCTAAAAAGATAGACTTGTTTTTAAGTTTTACTGTCTGGCCAAGGTACCAACATGAGCTGCTGAAGGTTCGAACATGTATAAAGAGGCCTTGGCAGACTAAGGTTGCCCGAGTACACTGGGAAGCAGCAAAATCCAGTTTTATTTAATTAAAAATAGTTTTACATCACTGAGTTGTTTATTGTCCACTCCAGTTACTGACAATACTGCAGGACTAGGATCGTTGGATAATGGTTAATGGATGTAGATTTATGATAAGCTTGTGTAATAAAGAGTAATAAGGTTGACTTAATTGATGAATTTGGCTTTTTTAGTGTGGGAAAACAAGCAGGAAGTCCTGCCCTGCTTCGGGGCAGAAGACATGTACATCTGTTTTAAACAAGCACAGAGGAGAGGGGCGGTTCTTAACGGTGACTCTTACACCCATTCCCCAGTGGAAACAATGAACAATTAGTCAGCATGTATATACAACCAGGTGTCAACGCCTGAGGCAGGTTGTTATACTGCGCTCCAAGATGAGTGACAGCGGCCCTCTGTAAACATCTGGCACATGGATAACATTCATCACGGTCCCATCACATTCCAGACCACTGAGCAATGTCATCTGGAATAGGTGTCATTAAACTGGCACTTTACGGTAAGGGGGTTTTACTCCTTAATAAACAATATGTGGTCAAAAATAAGTGAACATGTGCCCATCTGCTTCGTAGACACGCCTACGAAAAAACTATGAGCATTAATTTAGAGTTGAACCCTCTTCTTTGCTGTGACAGCCTCTGCTATCCTGAAAAGGCTTTTTCTACATGCAGGAGCATGAATGTAATCGCATGTACGTTATTTTGCTCAAAGTAATAAGTTGTAGATATCAATGCTACAAAAATCCTCAAAATGTTCTAATTCTGAAATCAAGTCTACCAGGTGGACTCAATTTTGGAAAAGTTTATTAAGTTTTGCAGTAGACATCTAACGGTACATGGGGGCGGCACAGTGGCTCAGTGGGCAGGATTGTCGCCTCACGGCAAGAAGATCCTGAGTTCGATCTTCACGTGGCTCGGGTCCTTCCTGGGTGAAGTTTGCATGTTCTCCAGGTGTCTATGTGGATTTCATAAAGTCCAAAATCTATAGTCAGGTTAATTTGAGACACTGAATTGTCTTATAGTTACCTAACCATTGTATTGTATTGTCGGTCCTAAGCCCGGATAAATAGGGAAGGTTGTGTCAGAAAAGGCATTCGGGATAAAAACTACGAATAATGAATAACATGAATAATGTGGATCAAGTGGCTGAAGTGACACCTAACGGGGGCTGCAGGAAGAGAAAAGAAGAAAGAAAAATCTAATAGTACATTCATAACTCACATTTCTTTATTTAGTGTTGATTTAAGATGCAGCCAAATACAAGTATATTCTCTTATTCATTGGTAAAGTGCTTTTGGTTTTTGCAGAGTAGTCAACAGTAATGAGAGCTGCTAAAATCCCAAACCAGCAAATGTATGTGAAGAGCCAGAATGTGTTAAACATTTAAGCAGATTTATGCGGGTCATTGATCAAGCCTGCATGGTTTAAGATGGCCAAACCACAACCAGCCATCTTAAACCAGCAAAACAATTCATATCTGGCTCCAGCGGCCACCTAATTGTTGTCTGTGTTGTTTTTAGACCCCATGAAGTAAAGTTAGTAAAATCAGGCTCCCAGGGCCTGTGGTGAGATTATAGGGCGTTAGGGGCCCATTTGAAAGAAACTTCCATTCATTTCTATTCCCATTAGTTGTTCTCAGTTTCAGAATAACGTAACCCTGAGCTGGGTTCTGGACTCCCTATTGTACGTTATTAAAGCTCGAAAAACAGTGACAGACAGAAAGAAAATACCGTGACAATGAATAATGGGAAAAATTCTCTCTCCAGTTAATAGAAAAGCTTCATGTATTACTTACGTGCTTATTACGTTAGTAACTCATTTCTTTTTTCTGCTTTTTTCTATGTTTCATGATTTATATTTTACAAAGGATGTATTTCTATTGTTTTTGCTGGCGTAGCCTTTACGCTGAGACAGCTCCATACATATTCACACAGATACATATTCAACATAATTTTGACATTAATAAGCTCAGCTGTTTTTGAAATGGAGATTAATGCTGTCAAAGCAGTTCTGCTGGCTCCTGGTGCTCTGCTTAAGTCCCTGGCTGGCTGACCCGTCTTCTGTGAGTGCATCCTACCGACACCTTTCAAATCCCTCACCTACACAAAGAGTGCCACATAAAAGAGAAGAATCGTTTAAGTAAGCTAAGGGTTCCAAAATTAATCAAAAAGCCTATTAGAAGCAGGTGACTGAACAAAAGCACTTATATGAGCGAGAAATAATCAATCCTATCAACATGAGACCGAACTGTAGATGAAGTATAATGTCTGACATAAGAACTTATGTTACAAATAATCTGCAACATTGGTACAAAATGTCTGCACTAAGGTGGCTGAGTGGGTAGTACCGTCAACTCACAGCAAGAAGGTCCTGGGTTCAATCCCCAGCTGGGGCGGTCTGTATCCTTCCAGTGAGGAGTTTGCATGTTCTCCCCACATCTGTGTGGGTTTTATTCCTTCCTACCTTTTCATACATTTGTGAGCCTAATGGTTAAGGTACTGGACTACTTATCTGAAGGTTGAGGGGTTTAGTCCCACCACTGGTAGGCTGCTGCAATTGGGTAAGCTTTGATTGCTTAGACTGTACACTGGCCAAGTATTGTAAGTCGATTTGGATAAAGGTGTCTGCTAAATTCTGTTCATGTAATATACATGTTATAAAGAGCTAATCCAATTTAAGTGTGGCTCTCCTAGATATTCCACAACCAACTGTGAGTGGTATTATTGAAAAGTGAGAACCACAGCAACATTTACAGAATGAGGATGCAGCTGATGCCAAAGAAACTCTGGTATTAACATCAGCACTAAAACTGGACGTCTGGAGCTTCATGGCATGAATTACCATGACCGAACAGCTGCATGTAAGCCATCATCAATCACAATGCCAAGTGTCGGATAAAGTGGTGCTACCAGATTTTTGGAAGGCTTGCAAAGTAACTATGAAGTACAGTAGAGGGTGTGTGATGTTATACGGCTGTTTTGTCTCCAAAGGCTCTGGGAACCTCATTAGGATACACAAACATTATGGAAATACCCAGACATTTTAAAGCAAATTCTGTCTGCCTCTGCCAAGACGCTAAACATAAAAGGTTATTGGATCTTCCAGTGGTACAATGAAACAAAACATGTGTCAGGGTTTACTGAACCTAAAAACCAAGCTTACTTCATGGCCATCTCAGATCTAAATCCCATGGAAACGGATCTGATGAGAATCCCTCCAGGAACTGGTGTTAAATTCCCTGCTCTGTGTAAGATGCAACCTTATAAGATGTTATTAGAGGAGACTACTGTTTTATCTGGGTATGGAGGATGTACAACTTATTAAACGGTGGAATTCTGTCATGTGTTTATTTTTTATTTAAACCATGAATAATTTAAATACCTTCATGAGGGGTTTTTGTCCTCAGAATAAATTTACCTTAAGTAAAGGTCGGATTTTTCTCATTGATCGTGTAAGGTTATCAAAAGGGTTTTTTATATTTATTTTTCTCACAACAAAGGAGTCAAAGCAGCTCATGAAAACACCAGCAAAGCTGCATGTAATGAGGTGCATTTAAGAAAAACAGGCAAGGCTGCTCTCAGATTTAGCACTGTTTATTACCATGTCTATTTAGGAATCTTCCCTGAAACCTACTGTCCAATGAACAACACCTCACCTTAACTACAGTAATCAGAAGTTTGGACACACCTACGCATTAAATATTATTTCTTGACACGATCTCAATCAGTTTCATGTTGTAGCCACCTGGAACGGTATTCCAACAGTCCTGAAGGTGTTCCCAGAGGTGCTGAGCACTTGTTGACGGGTTCACCTTCAATCTGTGCTTCACCTCATGGTCAGGTGATTGTGGAGGCCAGGTCACCTGACACATCACTCCATCACTCTCTTAGATACTCTTGAGGTGTGAAATAAAATCAAGAAAAGCCAGTCCAAACTTTTGGCCTGTTCCGGTTTGTACTCGGATATTAAATGTGTTGTATGTATGTTTTGGCCCAGTGGACTTTTTAGAAAGCAAATAACAATCTTATGACAAAAATTTCTAGTGGTGCAAAACAGGGGTCACCAGTCCACCATTGCTGAGATCTGGGTTTCAGCTGATCTGCATGGTCGGCTGTGTTTCTACACAGACAGGACTGCAAATCTCTGACAGCGAATAGCTGAGAAAACTGTCCCGGGTATTCCTGCTGCCACCCTGACCAAACTCAAGTGATGGAGTGAAATTCTAACAAACTGTTTCACTCAAACTAAAAGAGGAAGACAGAGAGGCAGAGAAAATCTGATTTTCTGATTAGCACCAGAAAGAAGTCAGTTTGAAGCAGATAGGAGAGCCATTGTGACCTCTACTGGACAAGCTCAGTGTCTGCCAGAGGGGGGAAATGCCAACAAGATCAGGAGCCTTCTATCATTAGCCAAGTGTATCAGTGTGTGTGATTACTCACTATGAGATGATACAGCTACATTACAGTCAGTGCTTTGTAATTAAACCTTATAAACTAGGTAGGTGAGAGGATTCACCAAGAGCTTGGAGGTAAGTTTTTGCTCAGAGGACAACAGTCATGATTTGGTATATTTTTCTAGCATTTTTAATTTCTCAAAAAAAAAGTGTGACTGTATCAGTGGTTATTTATTTACATTAACCAAAATCCACACAAAGCGCTCGTTAGAACTTCCATAAGTTACTGATCTGATAACCTCTGAGTTTGTAAATCACTGGAACAAGACAGCGATAGCTTGGTGGGTTACCAATTAGAAGGTTGTGGGTTCTAACCCTGGCTCTTCTATGCAGCCACTGCTGGACTGTATAATGGCCGATCCTGTGCTCTGACCCAACTTCAAAGAAGAATGGCATTGCACACACACAGATCAGGCATAACATTATTACCACCTTCCTAATATAGTGGCAGTTGTAGCCAGGAGGTTAAGGTACTGGAATAGTATGCAGAAGGTCACTGGTTCAGACCCTGAATCTGCTAAGTTGCTACTGCTGGGCCCTTGAGCAAGGTCCTTAACCATCAGTTACCAAACTATCATGTAAGTCACTTTGGATAACGGCGTCTGCTAAATGCTAAACGTGATGTAAATATGTAGTGTTTATCGGAAAAGCCCCAGACTTTGCTCCCCACATGTATCAATGAGTCGCTGGTTTACCACTGTTCCTTCCTTGGACCACTTTTGATAGAAACTGACCACTGCAGACCAGAAACACCCCACAACAGCTGCAGTTCTGAAGATGCTCTGACCCGGTCATCTAGTTATCACAATTTGACCCTCATCAAACACAATCAAATCCTCACGCCCGCCCATTTACTGCTTCATACATCAACTATGAGGACAAATAGTTCACTTGTGGTCTAATATGTACCACCTACTAACAGGTGCCGTGAAGAGGTAATAAGTGTTATTCACTTCACCGGTCAGTGCTTATTATGTCACTCCTGGTCAGTGTATAAGTACACATTACAAATAAATGTGGTCATTCCTTTAGCTTAGATCTACTGTGTGCAAGAGTGTCCATTTAATGCCTGGTGTGCATCATATGTGCAGCAAAGCCTCTTTCATTTATTCAGTATTCCAGCAGGGAGGTCCATTAAAAGTGTGAGAAGAGTCTTTAATAGAATGTTCTTCATGAAGCAGCTTTGCAGCTGAGCATGCATAAAGGCCGTATGGACACTGTTCAGGAACAGTGATTAATCAACACTAGTATGAAACTGAAAAGGCTCTGGGTTCGAATGAGTCAGCACAACAGAAATGTCAGCCAACAGTTGATGCCAGCAGCTGTCAGTATTCCAAGTACTTATGAACTGCGATAGCTGGGCTGTGTAAATGATAATGAGGTTTTAACAGCTCGCCCAAAAAAGAGCTTAATTACATCGCACATCAGCAATTAACCCCATTAATAATAAAACTCTGTAATGCCCCCTTCACACATAAACTCTGGGAAAGTTCAGGAATATAGGTTCCAGAGATTTACCGGAGTTGTTCTTACACACATGTACAGACCATCCTGGAGATGTTCCGTGTTGGGTGCCCCCTCACTATAGAGGAAATGTTCTGGGTGTCTAGGTGTGGGGCAGTGCCTGGGTGATGTGTGCAAAACACACTGCATGATGCCTACAGTGATTTTGTGGAACGATCACGGCTGTGTTCTCACCAGCACTGACTTGAACTTAACCCAGAACATTTATTAGGGTTCTAGGAGGATAAAGTCCGGGTAAGTTCCAGGATGAATTTTGCGGGTGGGTTGCATTCACACATACAGCTCCTCCGGACAAACTCAGGAACATTTCTAGAGTGAGGGGTATAAGACTGTGATGTACTGTTCAGTCCATCTCTACAGTTGTGATGTCACCAGTGCAAGATGTTCAAGTTTTTTTTACGTCAGCTCTTTAAAAATGTAATTTAAATACCTTAAATTAAGTCTCTTGAAAACACATACTCCATCATTCCTTAAAATGTATTTTTGGAAGGGGGAGTCCCATTTCTGGTACCTATACAAGTTAATGACAAAGTAGAAGATGTTGAAAATTCTGTTACATCAAATTTTCTTTAGTGGAAAGAGATTTTAGGTCAGGGGTTCAAATCTCAGTTGAGCTATGTGAGATAGAACGAGTTACTCTGCTGGTTTTTTATGAATGTGCGTGAGTGCGCCGGGTTGCAAGATTGCAGTAGATTCCCCAAAATAAATAAAAAACAACAGGATGAGCCGGTGGTGTTGCATTTTTAAATATTTAACCAGTTAACCACCATAACATATAAATATCTAAAATGTTCATATCAGGACTGTACCCACAGTATATTACCGACACAAACTGTACATTTCAATAAGAAAACCACTCGATCGAATGAATTGGTGTGTATGTGATTGCGCTCACTTTTCTAAGTTTTCTGTCTGTGTGTGTGTGTGTGTGTGTGTGTCGGCTCTCTTTATACGTTTTTGTTTGCACGTAACCCTCTGCCTACTTAAGCTTGTCTGTTCTTTCCCTGTGTTTCTCCTCTTGTTCTTTCTTCTCTGGATCATCTACGCACATCCAGACATTAGTAGCACAGACAGGTGGTGAGTCTCTTGACTTCACCTCACATGGTTAAAGACGGCTACTAAACTTGATCCCAGGTTTAATGATCTGAAGCATCTTTTTAAATAAGAAAGGAGTGAATCCTGGGCTTCACTAGTGGAGAGATGACAACAGTTATGATCAAAAAGAGAAGCAAAATCTATAGTATATATTTCATTTAAATACCTGTAAATCCCAGCAACCCCAAGTGAATCTGTGTTTACGGCTAAAAAGATGAAATTTAACAAAACCATTTTAATCCATGATTAATTACAGCAAATTGTGTGATTAATCGATTGACAGCCTTTATATTTTGTTTTCTAAATTAACTAAAAGTAAAGGTCATGACTGACTGTCATGTCAGGTTATAGTATAAATAATGGTTATAAATAATTATAAATTATTTACAATAGTCCAGCTTCATAATGCCCTCTCCAAAGATGGACGGCCGTGTTTTGACACACTATCCTTTGCAGCTACAGAATGGATTGGAAGTAACAAAAAAAAGCCAACAGAGCTTATTTTGTCATCTTTAGAGTAAGAGTCTGATGGACTCATTTGGGCCAGCTGTAGCCTTGTGGTTAGGGTACTCTACTAGTAATCAAACCTCACCACTGCCAGGTTGCTGCTGTTGGGCCCTTGAGCGAGGCCCCTAACCCTCATTGTTCAGACATGATAGATTTATTTGAACCGAGCAGCTTTACTGAATGAAAGCTCAACTTGTGGTTGGCTTCTTCTCACTTAGCAGTGTTGGGCTCCCACACAGAGCTACGCCAAGTTCCATGTGACCATCCCCAAACACAATTAGTTCAGGTGTCAGGACCAGTCCTGAAACATCAAAGCTTCTTTTTTTTTCCTTAAATACTTTCCGCTGTGTTTGTGTGGAGGCCTGGTGTGACACTGATGAGATTTTAAACTGCCAACCCAGGAACCTTAATTTAAGGCTTTAAAAAATATATAATATAACATGATGACACCGCTAAAATGCTAACTGCACCCTAATGCCTGTCTATTTCCACCTCCAGTTTCAGTCTGACGATGCTAATTCTGCACAAGGTGCCTGGTGTACTTCAGGTTTATCATGAAAGTCGTTTATTTACATGTATTAACTGGGTTACATTTGGATTTTGTCATCAACTTCACATAAAATACAAACCTAATGCATTTGAATAATGAAAGCAAGTTTATTTAAAAATCAAACAGTGCGCTTAATTTCCGTTGGGTATCTGTTTGCTCTTCCAGCTTGGTTTGATATAAGATGTGAACTTTTTTTTTTATTGACTACAGTACGACGAAAGAAATCAGACATTTAGGATGGGGAAATTACATCATATTTAATCTGTTTTGGTTTCTTTTCGAAGCAACTAGACCGCATTAATGTTCTCATTGTACCGGCCGAGTGAAAATTTTGCTTAAAAGACAACAAGCATAGGACACCACAAAGGCATTCATTTAAATCTCTTCAGCCGCTATGTGGAAAAAAAAAAGTAAGACAACAGGCCGTGAGCGCAGTTCCCAGTTCTCAATCCTTTAGACAAGCCAGGATCCTTAAACTCTTCCACAGGAAGGTCACAGCTCCGGCTATTCCCAAATTACAATCAGGCTACACATTGATTTGGCAAGCAAGTTCCATGGGACTTTGAACAGTGGAGTTGCATCAAATGACTAAAACATGAAATAAAACAAAACATTAAAATATCACCTACTATTAAAATCATCTATTGTGAGCCATCTATGACATACATCATTAGCATGAAAGATAAAACCGGTTGTGTGTAGGTGTCGGGCAACACAATGAACTGGGCAGGTCCTGTGGAAGCCTCTGAAATAAGTACATAGATGACAGCTTTACAAAATGATCTTTTTACCTACTGAGTGATGACTATGTTTCTTCAGTGTCTGTTTTCACTAGCTCAGGCTCAGTCTCTGCTTCTGCCTTCAGCCCGGTCTCTCCACTGCTCGGAGCCGGAGGCGTGGGAGTGGACCTTTCTGGTGATTTTGGGGGAGCCGATGTGGGAGCGGAAGAGGGGATCTCTGTCGCCGGCTCGGGTTTGAGCTGGGTCAGGCTCAGTTCGGGCTTAAAGTCAATGGCTTCCGTTTGCTCTTGGATGCCTGCATTCTCCATCGGGACAGTGGGTGAGGGGGGTT
The DNA here is from genome assembly GCA_034509265.1 of Microcambeva bendego. NCBI lineage: Eukaryota > Metazoa > Chordata > Actinopteri > Siluriformes > Trichomycteridae > Microcambeva > Microcambeva bendego. The sequence continues at coordinate 20,776,300 of JAYDZG010000011.1, forward strand.
GGCGATGCAGAGGGGGTTTTATCTCTGGCTGTGGTTCAACTCTTCTTGGCTGTTGCTGCGGTGTGAGGCTTTTCGATTCTTGCGCCGGTTCCTGTTTTAGGTGTGGTTTAGGCTGAGACTCGGGCTTAACTTGAGGCAGGGTCAGTAGGGGTGTCGGTAGGGGGAGCAGCGGCTGTGACGATGCTTTGGGTAAAGGCAGAAGGGGCTGGGACTGTGAATTGATGGGCATCCAGCCGCTGGAGCGCTCCCTGTCTCGGTTTTGATCCTTCTCATGATCCCGCTCCCGTTTCCGATCCCTCTCTCGATGCCGATCCCTCTCTTGCTCTGGATCCCGCTCTCGCTCCCGGTCCCTCTCCCGTTCCCGATTCCGATCTCTCGGGCGGTCTCGGTCCCGGTCCCTGTCTCTCTCCCGCTCCCGGTCACGGGTGTGCCGACTGTCGTTCATTTCTCTGAGGAAGTCCCGGTCATCTCGGTCTTTCTGCCTTTCCCAGGGACGCCGCCGGTCGTCAAAGTCCTGGTGAATATTAGAATTGAACGTGCCACCTCCTCCTGCTCCTCGATTCCAGGGAGACGCGGCTCCACCCAAGCCGAAGCGATTCTGGAAATTAGGATTTGCTCGATCATCCTGGAAGGCCTTCGGGGCTCCTGTAGGCACCCCTCTCACTTCTCTCTCGTCCAAATCCCGTGATCCACCCCATCGACTCTCGCCTCTGAAAGGGCCCGGCACAGGATCCCTTTTCCCAGCTCCGTCCACTTGCATGCCTACCCTGGGGGGTCTATCCAGCAGCGGAGGTCTGACGGGTGTAGGTTCAGTACGCATCTCTGGCGGAGGGGTCTTCAGCAGCCCTGTGCTCGGTTTCTCGGGAGGTGGGAAGCGATAGTCCTGGTCTTTCTCTTGGTGCTCTCCAGTGTCTATACTGGCAGGTGTCTCAGTGTTTGCTTTGTCATGGTTGCTTGTTCCAGCGGTAGCAGGGTTGGGAATTCTTGCAAAGGCTCCTTCTGTACGGTTGAAATGCTCCATTTGAGAGAATGGTGTTCGAACACGGGCCTGGGCATGAAGTGATGCATCCAGGAGGCTGTTGGTCTGCTGAGCCAGTCCTTGCTGCATGAACATGGGGAAACGTGCTCCGGCTCCCTGAAGCAGGTTGGGCCGCAGGTCAAGCGGTAGCAGACCGGGCATCCTCTGGGCGGTGAGAGAATGGGTCAAAGATGCAGAGGGGTGCATGCCCAGTAAACCCATCCCACTACGCACTGCATTCTGCATTCCTGTGGGAGGAAAGAAACCAATGCAAAAGTTCAAACCAAAAGCAAAAGCTTTACATCTAATTAAAAAAAATGCCATGTACAAAGAGCCAGGCTTAGCATCCCACCCCATTTTGCACCGGAACCCGGACCAGTCCCGGGACTTGCCCAATATTTCCTGCATCTTAAAAGGGCCAATTGTGCTTGTGTGGCAACCAGCCACCCAAAATTAATTTCACTAATTTAATGAACTCCAGCACCAGACACAGTGGCTTAGACCTGACTTCATTGGTCTGGTGTGATCCGTCATTAAAGAAGTGAAACCTGCTTAATCAAGGTTCTGTTAATAAAAAGGAGGGAAAAAATAACTGTATATAACAACTTATTTCAGTCACAGACTAGCAATATGATTAGTCATTATTTTATATGGTCATTATTTTCTATTTTTGCAGTGAAGCGCACATTAAATGATTATTTTTATATCGCTTTTTTTAAACTACTTAAATAAAAATATGAATAATAGGACATTGATTGTTTAAATTAACTACTACTGATCAGAATTACAATAAAAGAATACAATAGTAAATACAACTACTAAAAACAATTACAATAAATACAAAAAAACATGCTACTAAAACAATGACAATAATAAAAATAGTAATAATAAATACTACTACTAATAATTACAATAATGAAATGATAGTAATATTTATTTTTACAGACGCTATTTTTTTTGAGTATAAATACTATTATCCTTAATTTTTTTAAACAAGAAAATGTAAAAGGAAACTTTGAAATGTTAATAACAAATAGTTTTCAATTTCAAAACACGGAAACAAAAAATAATTTCGTGAACCCAGTATCGTAAATCGGATCGTTGTTAGAGTATATTTACATCCCTTGTAAGCGTAAATGCTGAATTTAGAATGATTATTTT
>JAYDZG010000011.1:20851172-20863689 GCA_034509265.1 Microcambeva bendego
GAAGTGCAGCACTGGCAACTCGGGGATGATGAAACTTGTGAACGTCACAAACGTGACCTCAAAAATGCTTCGCAACAAAAGTCACATTAAACACGGAATCCAAACGGGTTCATGTCTGACTGCACAGAAAGCCGATTCAAGATTTTAAACCACATGACGTTTTGAGTTTCAATTAAATTTGGAAAAATGGTTGTTTCTTCCTGTTTAGACAGAAAATCTGTCTAGCTCTGAAATCATCAGATTTAAGCAGCTTGACTGATCTGTTCAAGCAGCTGCCGGATTTCTGTTAGGCATCATGACACTTATGCAGCGTAGAACATCTGCATGTTTTGAGCTAAAATATAAAGAAAAAGAGACAACCAGGATGTAAATAAACCAGCCCGGACTTTTGTTTATCATGATACACGTTTTTGATACTCAATATTTTAACCAATTTTATCGTAGTCATAAGATGTGAATTTGCAGTCGTGACTTTCGGCAGTTTTAACTGGTTTGATTTAGATGAGTCACTGGTACATTCTTGGTCTTTCAGGGTTTTGCATCATTCCCAGTCGTCATAGGATGCCTAAACTTGGTCATTAAATGGTGGCATGTCTAATCACTATGCTCTGTTACATCAGATCGTAATAATAGGCAGGTTAGGTCGACGTGTTGGGCTGGTGAACTGGTCTGTAATTAGTATTGTGTGTAGTTTTGATTACTCACCAAGAGTTTCTTGATAAATACACTGAATTTAAACCAGGTTAACTTTTGTATGTTTAAAAACAGTAACATTTTGTCATGATTTATCTCACTTTGTTAACAGGACACAGTCTTGCGCAGACTGGAGAAGGTCTTTCCCACAAATTTTAGTATATATATATGTATAATTTATATTCTGTACACCTGGATATTCAGGTGTGTTTGTTTATTGGGATTTTAAGGTCATGTTTTACACTCTTGGTTACATTCATGATAGGAAATCAACTCACAAAGTTGTATCAAACCCAGTCATAGGCAATATTGTATCTCCAATTCACCTCACTGCATGTTTTTGGACTGTGGGGAAGCACCCGGAGTAAACCCACTCAGACACGACGAGAACATGCAAATCACACAGAAAGGAAACGTACTGCCCCACCTGGGGATTGAACCCAGTACCTTCTTGGTGTGAGGCGACAGTGATACTCACTTAGCCACCGTGTCACCCTTAAATTGCAGGTGTGCTCACAAACCTTGGCTATAATAGTATAAATGATGTGGTGAAGTCATTGCACTGCTTTTGAATGCTGCCGATACAAGTCTATCCCCATATCAGCTCTTCAATATGTGGTCGAGGTTCATAACCAGCATATCAGTAATGAGTAATAAAAAAACTATTTCTTTCATATATACTACTTTTTTTTTTTCAACAATTCACCAAAAATCGTTACAAATCGATTGACACAGGGAACGATTTGAATCAGTGATTCCTTTCAGATGAATCGATATTTACTTGAAGCAGCAGATGGTGCTGGCACAAAACACTTGATTAAGTGTTTCAACCGCTTTTAACACAAAATCAATCGTTTTTGGCATCAACCTTAGAAATAAAACGGCATCTGCTTTGTTTTTTTTCTACTAAAGCGAAACCATAAAAGGAAACCTTGTCGTCATTGGCCTAAAATTTCAGTTTATTAAAAAAAATTGTGGCAAGAATCATATTGCATCGTGAGTGTATCGTTACAGCCATAGTGGAGACCAAAAGAAAAGATTTCTAATGAGCAAACAATGCCTGCACACGTATCATGTAACGTTTTCACCAATTATAGTCACTAATGAAATGTTTATTTCTCTTCCCAGCTTTGAGCTCCGTACTTTGGTTAGTGCTGCAAATCTCCTGTGACGGTGACGATGGAGAAAGTCGTGGCGACCACGATGCTGCCCAGAAGCAGGTTAGGGAAGCGCTCTCCTTTTGGAGCTTTGGTCTGCAGCTCCTTTCCAGAAGGTCCCGTGGATGTAGGAGCACATGGAGACACCGAGGGAACTCATGTGACTGGTGCAGGAGTCCACAATGCCCACAGGGTTAAGCTGTACCCAGGACAGAGGGTAAGCTGGAACAGTGACCGATATGGTGGCAATATTTGAGGAAACGTGTTTAGTCTGATGCGAACGTTTGGGCTGTGTCTCAGGTTTATGTGCACTGTGGTGGAAAAGAGTGTAGCGGTGTGGTGGAGCAGCATAACCACGTGGACAACGAGGTGTCGATTTTCCTGCCACAGCTCAATCAGCAGGTTCATCGTAAACTGGAAGATGTGTGGACGACGCCCACAGCCAACGCCCCTCACTCCATTTCATCCTCCATCGATGTGCCAAAGAGGTACCGACTCCCAGACCCGTACTACTTACTTATTGTATCAGCATTACGTACATAAAGCATGCATATTAATCATGACAACATGAAGCTAACATAGCAACTCTTTATAACGAGTACTGGATTTTTCTTTGTTCTTCTGAAGGAGCGCTGAGAGTGTTGACATGGATGAAATGATGGCTGCAATGGTCCTGACTAGTCTGTCTTGCAGCCCTATGATTCAAAGCCCCGTTCAGGTGGAACCGGGACCAGGTTAGCCACGTAAAATCTATTCTGTGTACAGGTTCGTCCACCCTATCTGGCCATGTTTTTAATAATCACATTGCTCTGTTGACAGTGTTGACTGGGACAGATTGTAGTGGTAGTGAAGTGTCAGACGGAGGATACTGGAGTTGTGATCATGGAAACAGCAGCCCGGCACCATCTCCACCTAGCGGACAGGAAGAAAGGACCCCGGTTGGTGATGACGGTCTGGACATGGAAATGGAGCACGTGTTGTTCGACGAGCCAGCACCGAGAAAACGCAAGGCAAGCACGAAACCACATCGTGGAGGGTTTATGTGGTCTGAAGTCGTTTGATTTTAGGTTCAATGTTCACTGTGCTGTTCTTTTTAAACAGAACTCTGTGAAGCTGGCGTACTGGTGCCTGTGGCCAAAATGTGGCAAGATTCTTACGTCCATTGTAGGCATGAAACGTCACATTCGCACACTTCACCTAGGGTAAGTATCTTTATAGTTAAACCCTGCACGAAAGTTATTAGAACTAAATGGTTTATGAAGAAAGAGTTGAAGAACATGAAGCTGAGTGGCAGACCAAAAATTCGCCCCTTCACAGCTTGTAACTCGGGTCACTGGCTTAATTTATGTAGTTAAGTATGATTATTAGTTTTACAAAATAAATCCATCGTCAGTATGATTTTAATTTAAACGTGATCCATACACCTCTTCTAAAAAGTGTACATTTGTACTGGTAATACAAATGCTGGGTTGCTGCTGTTTGGGCACTTGAGTGAGGCCCTTAACCCTCATTGCTCAGACTGTACACTGTAACTAAGTCTTTTTGGATAAAAGGCGTCTGCTGAAAATGTAAATGAAATGTAATGTAATGCTTCACTCGCAAAATCCACGATGGGACTGAAGCTCCCAGTGAGTGACGGTGTAGATCTTAAAATTGCTGTCAATCAGCTTGATTCAGCCTTTCGAATGATCCTCCGATCATCTTGCAGAAGCTTCACTTCCAGACCCACAGCTCCATTCACTCCCACAGACGCTCAGACCGTGGCATTTATCCAATGACCAGCGAGATTTGAAGTGTTCCATGCAGTCCTGTTGAAGTGAATAGAGGCTCAGCTTGATGATTGTTGTGTTGTTTAAGGTGCCATGACCATACATGTGCTTAAATCAATATCGATTGTTCCGTTTAAATGATGGAAATGTGTGGTGTCTCTATCCTGAGTAGATATTTATCTAATGATTAGTTGTGATCTGAAAGCCATTAGAAAACAATTCTACCGTAAATGACCATTCATTAGAATCTGCTGAACAACTTTTAAGAGCACCTTGAGATTCAGAGATTGACCTAGTTGCACGTCTTGTCTTTATTAGCAGACACAATGAGCAGGAGCGCTGCCAAAGAGAGGAAGATTTTTACTACACAGAAATTTACCAGGATCTGGAGCAGTCATCAGTGCCGGCAGGTTATCCTTCCAGTCCCAGCCATCAGAGATCATCTCCTCCCACACCGGAGCCCCTTCAGCCCAGCGAGCTCAGCCAGTCGGCACCCAGCAGCTTCTGGCAGGTCCACTCAGAACATTCATACCAGGTAGAATCCTTGTGAATTATTATCAGGCTTGATTGATTGTCAGACACCAGGCTTCAAGGCAGTAAAATATTTTTTCTTAATTGTACGTATGTGTCTTTGATTCAGGCTCCCCCTCCAGCTGTGTTACCCCAGTGTAAATCTGTGTGTTTCCCTGGACCCCCTCGCTGGACTCCGCCCGTCATTGTGCACCAGAGCAAACAGGTCTGTCAATATCACATTGTCTATTTTATTTACAGTCCAGATGTGTGAAAGGGGTCAAATCTTTGAATGCAGCTTTGTAGACCACGACTTTTGAATTGACTTAATGATGGGCTCAATAAAGTCAATGTTATAATTGTCAGTCAAATTTGTCGTTGTGTGGTTCTGGATATAGTGCAACAGGGCCATCTAGTGATTAGAGGGGAATTCCAGGCATTTTGTGTGAACATGCTGCTATGGTGTTAAACTGTGTTGTTGCACTGTGTGCAGGCGAGTTTAGTTACCGAGTATAAACTCATTATTATTACTGCGCTGGATGTAACTAGATTTCCAAGCAAATGTTTATAATTTTACTTAAGTACATTTCCACAGCCTGTACTTAAATGAGTCCCGTTTCTCTGCAGGCCACACCTTTCCGTCGGCGCTCAGTCAGTGTTGGAGAACAGTGGCTCCAGAACCACAGCATCCAGTCCAAGCCTCAACTTGGAAGTGTTTCTCCCCCAAGAAGCCACTGTGCCACACGGTGGGTGCTTATTCTCACCCTTTTTTATTGAACAATTACGTTATAATCAGTCATGGATGGAAGCCGTGTAGAGCAGTTGTCCTCAACCACCAGGCTGTGGACCGGTGCTGGTCCTTTGGTCATTTATTACTGAGCCACACAGAAAGAATAAATACTTAGAGATTGCTGAAAGAGCATTTAAATGTACAATGCTATTGTTCACAGGCACCACTAAGTTGGAGCAGTGTCCTGTTGCAGCAAAAAATTCACTGATTTTATATTTGATAGTTTTTCTATTTTAAATCCCCCCCGCCGGTCATGTAATCGTATGTTATGACACTGGTCCATGGTGCTAAAAATGCTGGAGAGCGCTGCCTTAGAGCAAATCTGGCACTGCTCTTCAGGAATCCAACAAGGGGTTATAGCAATCATGGCCTCTAAACTCATGTCAGTTATGGCTTCTGCTCAGCAGAATTTCTGCAGTCCTCCGTCTCCGATCTTGTTTAAATTACAGTTGTACCCTGTATGTACACTAGTCAGTAATAGAGGACAGAAAACCATTTATTTACTGAAGCATCTGTTTGTGCAACATTAGGACATAGAGGGTGAAGCATAATGTTTTGGGGTCTCTGGGATCACTTGTAACTTTATAACCCCCCTCTAAAACTGTGAATGCAACAATGCAATATTGTACTGATGGGTAGATGGTCATAATGTTTGGTAGAACGTATGCAGTCTGTCCATAGCATTCCTCATAACCACAGCAACACCTCTGTAGCCCTAAAAAGACAAATCTAGAGCTAAATTGCCTATAACTGTGAATGCAGTGTTAGCCAGTGGAAACTAGATATATTAAAAATACAAAAAATGATCACACTATTATATTGTGTAATAGTAACACTAAGAAACCGAACACGGCCATGCTTATATTATTTCACTTAAACTGGTCGACCAAACTTACAAAATTACGAATTCATTACTAACAATTTAGCTTCAGTTTAAAGCCTGTTTGCTATAATATTGAATATTTTATTCTTTGCTCTAACAGGAGGACTCGAGGTGAGGCTAAAAAGTGTCGGAAAGTGTACGGCATCGAACACCGGGACATGTGGTGCACAGCCTGCCGCTGGAAAAAAGCCTGTCAGAGATTCTTGGACTGAAACGTTGCTGAACTGGATGAAGCACATCAGCCAAAATGAGACAGAGACTCAAATGACAGTAGCTGGAACTGTGACCGAGAAGAGAAAAACAAGATTTTTATTCTGCTTTTTAAGAAAAAAAGTTTTATCAAAAGGTGTGGCGCATTGAAAAGCCTCGTCAGAGATTTCAACCTGGAAGAGGACTTTTATTCTTTGGTCTTCCTTGGTCCTTCTTCATCGTGAAGTGTGGCCTTTTGTCTTTTTGAAGTTACTTTTAATAAACAGCCATATGTTTCATTAAGTCTCTGATTTACTATTGCGCTCCAGATGATCAAACTTATGATGTTTTTACTTTGTGACAGATGATTGTCATTCCAGGAAAGTGAAGTTGTTGTAAAATTAGACAAAAACTCATTTTCAGGTGAAAAAAAATGAATCGGCAGCTTTTTGGTGTTTATGTAAATGCTTTAAATTCTTCCAGCTCTTTATGTATATGTATGTCATGTATACCAGCGAATGTGCTGTTACGTAGGTGCGTTATCATGAGAATGAGCAATTTTTGTATTAAGATGTTTATTAACATGCAACGTTTCATTAACATGATCCAAGTATTTTTATCTCATGTTATTTCCGTGCAAGAAACGTTTTCTGTTGTAATATAACAGGCTTAAAAATGTGACCAATTGTTTTGCAGCCTGGCTGGGAACCAATAAAGGGTTTTTGTAGCTTACAAGAACACTAAATAATGCTCATCATATGCTGAAAATGTAACAATTTCATTTGTTCTTTTGTGTTTTTACTCTCAGTTTTTATTTTCCTCTAAACCTCATTTAACCACTTTTACTAGCATAGATTATTGGTCATTGACAATTTGCATCGTCATTCTATTATTTTTCATTAAAAGTATTTACTATATTACATGTACTCATTTTTATTGCACTACATTTGTCCACCTATGCAGATAAAATAAACTTAATTAAAAATGTTAATTGCAATTTCATTGGATAAATATAATAAAAAAAAGTATTCTGCAATATGCATGCTCATAATTTTACATTGCAAACTACATTGCAGCTTTAAAAATGTTTCAATAAAACTGGTCGCACATGAAAAGCACAGATGACAGCATACCTTCATTTTCATTTACTTCCAACCACTTTATCGAGGTTTGGGTTACAGTGTGTCTGAGATTACTAAAACCACTGGATTGTCTTCAATTGGATTCAACTAAAGAATATTTAAAGCTTAATTTGTATTATTTGGGGTACGAAGAACATGCAAAACCTCTTACAGATAATGACCAGAGGCAATGATTGAATGCAAGTCCCTAGTGCCCAGGTTGCTTCATCAGTAAAAAGCTATAAAGTATTCTTATTTTAAAGAATCACAATTATTTTGTTGCAGTGTTTGATCAGTGGACCTTTACAGAGAATGAACATTTTGGAGTGGAGAAAAATTAGAACAAATATTTTTGCAACGTAGACACAATGTTGTTCCTATTTGGTTTAAATACACATTCAATAGTGGCATAAATCTACTGAACTAATGATCTTATCATTTTTCTTTTCAAGGCAAGCATATTCTGTTTTATAAGACAAATCATTCAGGTGATCATCAGTTCATTTATAACACAGTTTACATTACTGGAACAAAGTCTAACTGCATTGTTGGACTTTGAAAAGCAAATGAATTTGAATAGGATCTTTCAAAAATAATATTAGACCAATTCATCTGTCCTAGTGTGTAATGTATTCTTACTGTACCTCAGTTAAAAGCAGAAAATGTACACTTTTTTATTAGATAAATTTCTTAATGTTTCCATGTGCATAAATTAAACGTGCCGTTTTATTAATCTTAGCTCATATTATCATATTGCTTTGTTTCTAATTAGTAATAAGATGGCTGAATGATTCAGTTGCAACCAAATGTACCTGTTTATGTAGCCTTAATGCATTTACCTTCATAAATAATGCAAATCAAGAGATGTTTTAATAGATTATTCACTAAATCTTAACCGATTTACAACCACTGCCTTTACTTCATGGAATATTTTTTTTTTGTAACTGTTTAAATGTAAAATGTCCTTTTGTTGTTGGAATACACTATATGTGAATTATTCTGTTTCATGTGGGATCATTTTATGAGAAATCTAGATATCATCATATGTGATATTCTAAATATTAAGATTCCTCTTTATATCTTCTGATTCTCTGAAATTGTATGTTTTTAATGAATCACAGGAACTTGTGCTTTCATCATATTGTCACCAGGTGGCGCTGGTGGACTGGCTGCTCTGAACTGTTGTGGCTGATTAAAAAGCGATTCAATAAGAGCTGCCGCTTTGTTTAGGGAGTTTTCCTGGCTTGCTTGTTTTTGAGGCTCGTTATCATCTGCTACACTGTAAAATTAGGAAAATAAAGAAGACAAATTACAATAATGTTGCTAATTAGTAATACAATTAACCCCCCCACACACAAACCTGTGTTTTTATTTTGATAATCTTCAGACATTGTATTTACTGAAATCATTCACAAGTGTCACTGAAAATCTTGAGACTTACACATACCTACCAACCTACTAACAATATAAATACAATATAAAGTAGCAGTATAGTATATTTGATCTCATCACTGTTTCTATACCCTTCTCTAGGCTCAAATTTACAATGGCACAGAATGACCAGATGGAGAAAAAAATACATCACAACACAATTATTTGCTTCATGACAAGCCAAAAAAGAAATAATAAACTTTTTATTCATATATCAGTTTTTCTATTTACATTTTATCATATTACCAATATAATGGTTTATTACAAAAATCAAAGTGTAAATGGCAATTTACATAAATACATTTCCTTATGTATTTTATTTAAATTACAAGAATTCTATTATGAAAAAAAAACCTTTTAAAAGAGCAATGCACTTTTTTCGTTGCTGTTAATAGATGGGAGTGACACTGGGCCGTTATGGTGGCTCAGTGGGTAGCACTGGCCTCAGGAAGGGCGTAAAAACTAGTCCAATCAGTAATTCGGATCATAATCTGCTTGGTGACCCCCAACGTGAAAGCAGAAGAAGAAGATGGGAGTGACATTGCTGAAGCATGAAGCATGTTCTTTTGCCAGAGTTTGTAGGTAAAATGTATTTATGCGTAATAACTTACAATTCAGTTCAGGAAACTCCTGTGTAACACACTCCAGCTCTCAAGCTTTCTCTCAGCACCCTAACATCCGTTTTCTTTTTCTCCTAAACATGTCTGTGCTTCCACTGGTTTCATGCCGATACAAGATTAAAACATGTATTGGAATTAATTTTCCGAAAAGCAGTAAAACTGGTTAATCTCTTGTCTTCCAGACTTATTTACCATGCACTTAATGGATCTAGTGGAATATTATATCTTTGTTTGCTCCATATTTTTCTTTTGCTTTCAGTTCTTCATTTGCGCCTCCAAATATGGAAGTTATTTTAGAAACTCTAGACAGAAGATGGAAATACCCAAGATGTCAGGGCTTACATATTTATAATAATAGTGCATAATTGTACATATGCTTAGTATTTGGGGCAAAGCGGTAGACCCTTGCAGCCCTGACCAGTATAAAGCAGATAATAAAACTAAACGAATAGGCACACTTATAGTTTGGTGTATAATGAATAATAAAATAATTTCATGTCAAATAATGTTCTAGGTAGAGGGTGGCATGATACGTGTTGCACAGTAACTTGGTTGGGATTCCAGGTTCAATCCTTTCCTCTGCTCACTGTCTGTGGAAAGTTGTGTGTGTTTTGTTTCCTCTTGATAAATAAGTCATCTAAGTTTCGAAAAATCTGCTCTGAAATGTCCTAGATTTGAGTTGGTAAGAGGATGTTTAAGTGTATGTTTCTCTGTAATGGATTGGTGCCCGGAACCAGGGTATCATTTTGCATCCAGTGTTTTTGGCTGGCATCATACCAGCGGCATCCCCGACTAGGATGAAGCACTTAGTGAAAATGACAGAATAAATGGTTCTAGGTAGAGATTTTTTTTTCTATAGACAAGTTAAAGTCTAGATGAACAAAGAATTTAGTATTTGTTGCAAATGAAGGCTTGCTGGGTAAATACACTGCTACTGTGGAGGTTCACACCTCATTCTGCTGTGCAATATTAGTTGACACACTGTTAAACTCACTTGCTCGAGTGGTCATGCCCAAGTACTGCTTCAGGATTTCACTGAAACGTTTCTGATTGTTCCACTTACGGGCAGCCTTTCGAACCCCTATAAAGCCACCATATCTCTTCTGAAAAGACTTACCAGGATCGACCAACTTCCTGTAGCCATATTTGCTCTTAAGAAACCCCCCAAAGCGTTTGGATACGTTCACTGGAGTGCTCTTCAACTCCCCGTTTCTGTCCAGGTCCTCCAGTCCAGACTGAGACTGCTCGGACCGGTAGGCTGAGCCAACCTGGGGAGTTTGGCTCTCCTGTTCCAGTTCTCCCAGACCCAAATCCTTTGTCACATGGTCAAACATCTGGAGTGGTCGAGAATACACCAAGCCTCCATCAGACTGATCCACAGGCAGAATTGTTTCCACCTCTTCCTCTGCTCTCCGTAGCATGGAGTTTCCTACTAAGAGGGTGGTCAAGGGTGCATCCTTAATGGCGGACTGGCACATCTCCCATGTGAGGCCCAGAGAAACCTTACTGTGACATTCAACCATGCAGACCTGTGATGATAACAAATGTAAAAATATCAGGTTATGCATGTTATACAGTTTATGCATGTCATGAATAGTTACAATGGAGTTCTACTGATCAGATCATCTACAAATTATGCGTCTCTCTATTTGCTGTTGAAAGCTGCAGCCACAATGGTGCTTTGTGAAGATTAGTTACAGGACCTATCACCAGACCTTCTGTTACAGCTCTAAGTGTTAGCAGCACATGTTTATCTATGATGGCTTTTTAAGTGGGGCACGATTTTAAGAAGATCTTGAAATATTAAAAACATTACCTTAATACATTAAATTAAGTCACCTGGCCTACACTTTAAATGTTTTACAAACATGACTACCCTACATAAACTACAGCTTATGCACCGAACAGTAGAAACTCCACAACAAGCATTATATAGTCCCATAGTTTTTTCTTGACAATCACTATTATTTTGATACTTTTAGTTGTGCCAGGGAATACTTGCACTGGGGCTCATAACATAAGAAAGAGCATCTGTTGTAGCATTTAGTAATAATAATGAATTAAAGTTCAGGGAATATTCTTTTTTGTTGATCTCCTGTATCATTCAACTGATATAGACTTGATATAAACTACAGATTTGCAGCAACATCTGGTTCTGGATTAGAAAGGTTAGAAAGGTTTAGATGCATATATGTTGTTTTGTGGGAGGGAGCGGTGAATATATAAAACTGCACTCTTATACGTTTGTATTAGCATGGAGACACAGCCACATGTCTTGACACGGCATGATAGGGATGAAAGTTTACATATTTAGTACTTTTTCTGCAGTTCTTTTCTAATTAGCATGCACAAAGTTTACTGATGGTTTTTGTTAAGAGGTTTCAGTTTAAATTCAAGATGCATTAAATGGTGCGTTGAGAATTAGGAGTGGGAAAACCCTTTTTTCAATTAGCAGATATAAATTAAACGTGGGGTGACGGAGAAGCTTCTGACTCATCAGTAGAAAAGGGTGGAGGTCTGGATGAGTGGGAGATGCCCTGTTCTGCTCACTCATGCTGCAAAGTAATCAAGAAGAGCCCAGGGAGATTCCACTAAACTTCAAATGGGAGAACTAAACTCCATCAGGCTTTGTGCCACCAGCTTTGCCAGATGATGTTGTTTTGTTCCTATTCAATTATGCTTAGATTTAATTGAATGTCTACATCTGTTTGAAGTCAAATGACAAATTAGCTTTCGTCCCCCTCTAACACTTCCTATTAACATCAAGAAGAGGTGTAAAGATGAGCATTACTTGTGTTACTTCTTTAAACAGAACAAAACAACTAAAACACGAAATCCCTTTACTTAATCTTTACACTTGTTGAGGTATTTTCTAAGTCAGATGAGCGCTTATACACACTTTTTGCACCCTATGGCCGGCCATAGGCAGGCATATATCATACACAGGGACATCTCTACATTAAGGGTTGGCCCCACCAGATGTCGCTGTGGAGCAGTGCGTGATATATCAATAATTACGTTTATATAAAGTTATAAGTAATGTAAATATTATTTTCTTATTCTTAATTTCCCGTAACTAACATGGTTGTGTATTTGACATTTAAAATGGCAGTAGATCCCAATGCATTAAAAATATCTTCCGTTCAATAATGAGTTATAGGGCACTAGTACGGTGGCCCTATAGCCAACAACAAGCACAAGAGTTGAGTGAATTATGATAATGTATCAGCGTGGCTTCACAATTTGCATTAGATTAAACGTTTCAAAAGAAATGAACGTCACCAGTGAGTCTCTTTTGAATTAATAAGAGTACGACAATGGGTCATACTATTATTATTATTATTATTATTATAC
>JAYDZG010000011.1:20902547-20917453 GCA_034509265.1 Microcambeva bendego
GACTTATTTATGGATAAACATATCCTTATTCTTATCATTTAAAAATGAGAAGCCTGTTGTATGCACTTCTTGTTGCAAGTGCATAACTCTGTACTGTTACAGCCACCTAACAGTGAAATATAGTCAGCTAAACATTCAAACATGGAAAATGTTTAGATGTTAAGTTTAGTTTTCTAACAAGTAAATATTCGTTATTTTTTGGTTTACAACAGCTATATCCTGGTCTGGGTTACAGTGGGTCTGATTCACTGAAAAAACTCAGGTCATCGGTCCATCATCAGGCACACTCATGTCTATGTGGTATTTCCAGTTAATATGACTGCATGTCTTTAAACTATGGAAGGACACCGGAGCACCCAGAAGAAAACCAAACCAACACAAGAAGAACATCCAAACTCCGCACAGATAGGACCCAAATCACTACACCTGAGAATCAAAACAAGGACCTTCTTGCTTTGAAGCAAAAGTGTGACCCACTGAGCCACCATGCTACTTCAAACCGGCAAATGTGAACAATATTGCTTGTGTACAAGTAGGTAGTCACACATAAGCCCATATGCACTTGGAAACTGATACACCAGTGGGTGAAAACAATTAAGTACTTAAATAAACTATTAACACAGCATGAGCTGCCAGAACCATTAAAACCCTTCAGTCTCAACTCAGGGTTTTTAGATGCTGTCTAACACCATACATATCTGTAGTTGGTTAACTGGATTGAGATGTGGGAATATTAAAGAAATTAATATTTTTTTATATTAAATCATCCAGTAGAGTGGCACTGTGGTGTGTGTAACACTGTCATCTCACAGCCAGAAGGTCCTGAGTCCAAAAACATGCAGCCAGGTTAATCTGAGGTGAATTGAATTGTCCTATACATACCTAGCCACTAAGCTGCATAAACCAGCGCATTTTAGTGCCGTTGTGTCAGGAAGGGCGTCCGGCATAAGAACTATTCAAAATCTTAAATGCCGATCTGCTGTGGCGACCCCTACTGGGAGCAGCCATAAGGGGGAAAAATAAATTAAATTACCCAGAGGATGAGTGTGCTATCATGTTAAGCGACTGCACCTATCAGGGTACAATGGTTTGTAATTTGATCGAAGGATAGGTTAGAATAATTTTTAAATCATTTGCATTAGTCCTTATCTCTAAAGAAAAAAAACTGTTTTGCTGTGGGGGACTGTGTCGGCATAGTTCAGAGAGAAACGGGGATCGAAGTATCAAGCCTTCTGGTCGGAAATATTTGTAATATTTACTCCTGTAGAGTACCCTGGGGAGATAAATTTGTGATTCATACAAAATGAATAGAGCTCATATAGAAAAGCATCTCTGCTGTTCAGAAAAAGTTCACAAGATTCTTAGAAAAGATTTACTCTTGATGCTCGTTTTTATTTTTTGTGTTCTTTCTTTCCCTGCAATCCACTAATCCTTCTGTTAACAGCATGAGTCATTCCAATCCCTTAAATACCCTGCATCTCTGTACCCCCTCCCCAACACACACAGCTTTCTCTCTGTATTTTCCATGAAGGCCTGTTAGCCATAAAACATTTTCTGCTGACATTTACTAACTCCAGTACGGATTTCCATTTATGTTTTGCAGTGATAAATGACTTTTAACTTCATATGTGCAGTACAGACTGGACTTTAAACATATTCATCCCTCACAACATTTGTCCATGAACAACAAAAAACAACCTTTAGTAAAAAAGTAATTGTGCATAAATGTAAAAACATGGAATTTGCAAAAGTTTGACTTTTTGAGTGTTGTGCAGGGCAACATGAAGGTTCTGTGTAACCACACAGCAAGATGGTTCTGGCTTTGAATAGTTTATGAAAATGTGTCCTTAATTATAGATAAGTAAAATCTTAATGTCTCAGCATACCAAACCATTTTTGGCAAGTGTACCGTTCTAAGTTTGTGGAAAGAGTTTGCTGAAGGCACTCCTCTTGGAAGACCCGACCTCAACCACATCAAACTAAAATGGAGATTCCAAGCCAGATCTTCTTCTTAACATCTTCACAAATGCTATTCTGGATGAATGGGCAAATATTTCTTTGGATATTTGCCCTCCCAGGTGAGTAAAAGCTGGTGTAAGAGCTGGTATAAGAATGGGTGGCTTGAGATTAATGCTTTTGGATTTGTAATGGGATGTCATAAAAGCTCCTGTAGGTGTAATATATAGGTCTCACATGTAATTCTATTTAACTAATTTTAGAGGAAAAGTTTGACCAAAGCAGATTGGATGTAGTTTTATATATACTTCACTTATTTACTAATTAATAAAAGTAAATCTTTTCTAAAAAAGACATCTTTCTTGTGTTCTTTTCGAGATATGTGGTTCCTAAGTGATATAACTTTTTAAGAAAAGTTTGACCTTTGGGGACATTCTCTACCATACTAATCACAACACAGTTTTCTATTTTAATGGAATACTTATGATTTAAGGCCCAAGCTGCACAGGAGCCAGGGTTGATTTACTGTAGACATATGAGCCTCCGACAAAGGGTCATTTCCGGCCTATTGGACAATACAGTGAAAGCTCAATGGTTTTAGTCTACAGCAGAGCCCTTTACTTACCCCTCTTACATCTTCCCCAACACACACAAACACAAGTAAAGATAAGTGTCGCCTCTGAAATCGAACTCTCTGGCTGCCGTTGTCTGATTAACAACCGGAACAATTACTCTAATCGTGTCATCTTAATGAACTTGTGCGATAAGCAATACTGGGCCTAGTAATCCTCAAGACCTTCTTCACCAGAGCATCATCTCTTATCACCCCTTATAATAATGATAAATCACTTCAAAACCAACAATCTGAAACATGCAAACATCCTGTTTAAATGATCTCACTGTTCATTTAACAGTTGATCAAACTAATGTTTGAACGGTAACCTATAATGATGAGCCAACAATGGTTATGCTTGTGAAAAAAAAATACATTGAGTGCTGCAGAAAAGTATCAAAGCCTTTGTGCATAATTTTAGTTTTGCATTTTTGTCTCGTAATTGTTACAAAATTTAACACAAAGGCAACCCAAGAAACACAAATTACAGTTTGATATGATCATCTCAACATTTCAGAGGTAAAAACTAAAGTAATTGCACCTTTAGTTACTCAAATTAATATTTGTATTTGATGAAATAAAATGCTTGATTACTGGATCTTAACAAAATCTTGAAAAAGTCACATAATATTTTATTTAAGCACTTGGAAAGGGTAACAAACGAGATCTGGGACTCCAGTGTACTGCCAAGTCATTATTTTTTTAAAAAAGTTAAAAAAAAACAACAGTGGTAAATTGCCAGAAGTGGTGAACCGGCCGAAAGTGATTCAAGGGCACATCAGTGACTCAGGTTTATGATTGCATTTTATGATTGCATGACTGTTTCCAGTTAAACGTTTCAAGGCAAAAACTTTTACTTACCAAGTGGAACAAAACAACTTGTTGATGAGAAGTGGCCTAAACTCACCTGTTGGACATCTGTGGTTAAAGTTTTAACATTAAAAGTGAGCCAGCCTTTCTTATCTAAGAGAATCTGACCTCACAGATTTACAAAACACATTCATTTTGTGGAATGGTACACCAGAAGGGTAATGATTTGGCTGTTAAGGCTGCAGGTGAGGAGGTTAATTAATGCTTGTGGTTCTGAAATGGCATTTAACAAGCTCGTGGCTGGGATGCACATCCATTTGGATTTAGATAAATTATACACATAGACAAATTATACTTATGATGAACACAGATAGTATACAGTCACTCATGCTGATGTGTGTTGAAAAACTGAGCTGTAGGGTTTAGAAGGCTAGCAGTGGTGCTAGGTTCAAAGCTAATGGCCTTTCCCCAGGATGCCTCGGCTAAACACATCACAGCGGCTCCCTCTAAAGCCCGGTGAGAGCCCAAACATGGTAACATTTACACTAAGTTATTTCACTTCAAAGAGAACTGACGGTGTCCAGAAACAATTAAGGTCTGACTGAAAATGACTGCATGGGAATCTTTTAATGGAATTTAAAGTTTAATGACTGTTAATAATTATTACTGTTTATTTTGCTATTCTATCTACAAATGTAATTTTTGCTGGAAAGATTATTGGTTATTCTTGGATGTCTTAGGACATCCCTCGTAATACATTTTCAGAAACATCTTGTGAAAGCAGGTGTAAAGAAATGAATTATAAAATAATATTTATGGAAGCAGCTATATATCAAGCATGAATGAAGATGATCCTCGGTTTCCAGACCATTAAAACATCAATAATACATCTCAATAATAGTACAGTTAATGGAACACAGTAGTAAATACGCCTCTGTCTCAATGTATCCTACTAAACATATATAACATTTCATCAGTATAAAAATATTTATACCTGAGCCAATTAAATAAAGATTTAGCAAATGAACAAATCACAAATTCACAGTATTGTATTTTCTATGTAACTAGTGAACAAAAACTGTAAAATTTCTGTGAAATCTGACTCGTGTTCGTGTATTGAGTTTGATTCCAGATGCAAACTGATTGAGGTGTTTGAGATCATTGTGTAATTAGAATTAACCATCTGTAATCATTACACTATCCAGCCTGTTAGAAAGCAGTGCTACAATGTGCTGCATCCCATAATCTCTCTCCATCTCCAAAAATAAATAAATGAATAAATAACAATAATGTTATACTTCGACCTGTGACTTTTTAATTTTTAAAGGGTTCTTTTGCCTCACAGCGAGAAGGTCCTGGTTTTAATTCCCAATGAGGCGATCTAGGTCCTTTCTATGCAGTTAGCATGTTCTCCCCATGTCCATGGGGGTTCATTAAGGTTCATTAAAGCCACTGAATTGCCCTGTAGGTACCTGCGATGGACAGGCGCCCCATCCAGGGTGTTGCTGTGTGCCTTGCACCTATTGATAGGCTCCAGCACCCCTACCCGACCATAATTAGGATAGTGGTTAAAAAAAGAACTGAATTGAACATATTCAGATGGGAAAAGATGACTGCTGAATGCAAAAAGGCAAGTCAGTGGAAGCAGTGTGATGCTCACAGTGACATTCTGCCAAGAAGCCTTGGGTTCTGCCATTAATGTTGAGGATGAGGAATAGCTGGCGGAATGTAACAATTAAGTTGTGGTTTCGAAATTCTCAGTCTGATTATGTGTCTGTGGGATGAGCTGATTCATGGAAGCCCCACCTCACAATTTACAGAACTTCAGCTAATCATGGTGCCAAGTATTTCACATTTAGAGGTTCTGTGGAGTCTGTGTCTAAAGGTCAGAGCTATTTTTCAGTTTAGAAGTTTTAAGGGACCTTAAAATTGTTTTGAATGTGGCTCCCTCTAGTGCAGAATGATTTTGATATTTGGAACAGCACTGTCGTTGAAGGATCGTACAAATGACTACATATATGAGATGTTTGTTTCGAAATGTAAATGTACAAGGCATTTGCAATTTGGATTAACAGGAGCACAAGCCAATCAGATAAACTACATTGACAAGACGTCCCTACATTTCTAATTAAATGTTAAGAGTAAACACCACATTGATAGGAAATTATTGTTTTATAAACCTGTGCAACGGCTGTGACTGAAATACCTGGTCTCAACTACTCTGATGGATAGCCAGGCACTTGTCATGTGGAGGAAATCATAGTACTGTGTCTCTTTTAGAGACTCTCACAGCCCAGCATTCCTGCATTTAGTACTCACCTCCAGCAGAGGTCCTTCCAACATTACAGCTCGGTTTTCAATTCATTCAGTAACAACTCCACAAGCACTGCACATATCCAATAATGTTTAATACAATCAGCTTTCTGTGTGGCTCTGGTAGGATATTTTGCATAAACTGTGGGTTGATTATAAAGAAAATTTAATTATTATAAATGGAAATCCACTGCACATATATAACAACATTTTGTTATTCTAGTACCTAGACCAGATGCAGAGCTGGATTGAATGAACGAAGTATTTTCTTTAATTTGTTTAAACATTGTTATACATTTTATTCATCTTCACTATGCGTGGATTTACTCAGTACCCAGAACCCTGAAACACAAAACGTAGGGGAGACAAACCCTAGGGCACAGTGCCAACTAATTGCAGGGCAACACACACTAAAACATTCTGCTGGGTACTTCAGGGGATTACACTGAGATTACATGCAGACATGGGACCAACATGTGAAACCTCTCACAGAGTGGCAAAACCATGTTGCTTCAGAATCCTTTACAGATATTAATTAAATCAAAGACATTTCCTGAAGCCAGTCAAGGCTTGTTCTTGTATTTGTATTTGTTTATTCTTACTATCTTATTATTATCTTACTATTCATAGTATCTCTCACTTTTGACCAAACTCCATGTCTCCTGTCAGTCTTACAGCATGATGCTTCCATGTATCACAAAAGATGTTAGCCAGGTAACCTGAGGTGTAAAGTAACCACGATCTTAAACATTCCTAGAGTTGTCCATTGAACCAGTATTTATACATTAATGTTCATCCATTCATTAACGTTTACAAAAACCTACATTCAGTTTGATTTACTTCTGAGAAGGTGAGAATCGCTTTCAATTTGTGGTGAGAATATTAAAAATGTATCTGGAGGTAAAATCAGTTTATTCTGACTCTGTTGCTGTGCTGTTAGGTCTATCATCAAATGAAACAGATATTAGTATAGCTTTTTTTAGTATAGGTTTAAATTATAAGTTCTTAAACTTCAAATTATTAAATTAAATGTATTGTATTTGTTTTTTTAATAATTAGATATGTTTACTCCCTAACTTGCATGTTTTGTAGGAATTTGAATAATTCTTTTAAATTTAGTCTTTAAAAATCACGTGACTTCCAATCGCACAATATATTATATGGTCCCAGGTGCACTATAACAGAGTCAGAAGCTATTGAGACTTTCAGGTCCTTCTGACCTCACCACAATGGGAGAAAGTCCTTGAGAACCACTTTACGTCCACTAGGAAGTTGCTTCTTACTGGACGTAAATGACACCCCATCTGCATCAAATACTTAGTTTTATACGATCTCTAGAGCACTTGAGTTAAACGGCTTACGCTATTTGGAATTCAACCATTCGTATAGGGTTTGGCAGACCTCAACACAATGGCGGAAAAGACCACTCCAGCCCGCTCGAACACCCGGATTCCAGGCTAGTGAGGGAAGCTAACTGGCTAACGTTACATTCGGCAGTTCACCGCCGCTACAGGCGTTTGACCAGAAGGACTATTGAACTGAAACTGGACATTGTTTAATTAACTGGTTTTTTTGCGGATATTTACCATGACATAGTGAAGAACTAACACAATGTCGTCTCAGGGAATGGTGAAAATCTTTCAAAACGGATTTACGTTCCTGTCTGTGTTTTAATGATGAAATTGGACGCGCCGGATCCGTTAGCCAGCCTATGTTGTTGCTATGTAACATTAGCGGAAGCATTATATGCTAAGATATTTCTTTAATATTTATAAACTGGTGTTGCGCTAGTTGTTATGTTTCTTTTGTGTTTTAAATTGTTTTGTAAATGGGCAACACATGCAAATTGACCAAGTCGCGTTTGAGTAATACGTCAGCGCTTAAATAACGCCCGCACATGAATGAACGCGTAAGATTGTCTAATAATTCACTTAATTCGTTTTTACAGTTGTTATATTTATAACGACATAGATGACTAAATCAGGCAATTGAAAATTCGTCATGTGTCGTGTAAAATTACTGAAGAAACTGAAGATCTAACCCAAGTTCTATTTAAAACCAAGTCTGGATTTTGAACTGTCTTTAAAACACGTTAGTCGTATAAATCGTTGTATTTGTAGCTCAAAGCTGTTTATTCGGTGTATAGTATCATTTTAATAACATTTTAGAGTATTAATAATTCATAGTTTGTCGGTTGGCTGGCTCGAGGCTTCCTCAAGTTGTTCTGAACAGGGAGGTGGCTGTGTTTGCTAGGCTGTTTTTGTCTGAAGGACTTTAAGTGAATTACTTTTATTTTCCTAATCATTCAAGATAGTAAAGTGCAGAAAAGTAAAAGTGTAAGGAGAATACAGATCACGTTTGTTGTTGCAATGGTACAGAAATGAGAAGAAACTAGCGACACTCGGTGTAAAGCATATTATATATGAACGGTTTTAGCTAGGTGGTTCATATTGGGTCATCAAGACCAAAACTTTTTAAAACGGTCCAGTTCTTCTCTGCAAAATGGGAGAAGCCAGCATGAACGACTCCAATGTGAAGGTGGCAGTTCGGGTCCGGCCTATGAACCGGAGAGGTGAGTCCAGAATATTCTTGATTCATGTCAATACACTGATCACTGATCACCCTTTTATAATGATGTAGGTAAGGCTATAGACACTACTTACAGACACACTGGTGGTTTAGATATCTGAATAGAGCTGGCCTGATGCAATGTTGGACCATTTCAGTACAAGGCCAAAATGGGATGTTAAACCCAGTTTATGTAGAAGTATTGACCTGATCTAGATGTTCTACCGAGACCTCACAATCACTTGGATCATTCTTTAAAAACAAAACCGTACCAAATACAGTACTAGCAATCAGTATGATGCTCCCGGACAGTAAGCTTGATTTTCTATATTGTGAACATGAACAGTGGGCTGCACGGTGGCTTAATGTGTAGCACTGTCTCCTCACAGCGAGAAGGTCCTGGGTTCGTTTGCATGTTCTGCCTGTGTCTTCATGGGTTTCTTCACACAGTTCAAAGACATGACCCTAAGTGGATCGGAGACACTGAGTTGTCCTGTAGGTAGCTGCGATGGACTGGTGCCCCGTCCAGGGAGGTAATGATAAACTCCAGCACCTCTACCCAACCTTAATTGGAATATGTGGAAAATGAACTGAACTGAGCTAAACACGAACGTGGAGTATGTATTCTTTGTGCATATAAAATGTAGTCTAAATGCATGAGTACATGTGAGCACTGATGTTGAGCAAGTCCTGACTCATGATTGACCTTCCACCTTATCTCAAACATGTTCAGTGTGGTTGAGGTCAGGGCCACGGACAGGCCACTGGAGTCCCTCCATAACAAACAACTCAAACCATGTTTCTGTGAACCTCACATTGTCCACAAGGGCTCAGCCATACCGGATCAGGAAAGAGCCTTACCCGGACTGCTGCTGTTGAAAATTGCAAGATGTTGTTATTTCTTATATTTATTTCTTACATTTAGATGGTTATGAAGAAAGTCTTTATAAGAAGGACAACGATTGACAGAAGTGCAGTGCTACTAAAGTAGCAGCTTGGACTCCTCTACAAGAATGCTTTATGAGACTGGAAAACACATGGCAAGGAATTTAAAACAATTTCTATATACAAAAGCTGTCCAGATCCTTCAAATTCAGAGATCTATGCTTGTGGAGTTCTTTTCTCAGCTTATCCCACACATTTTCAATTATGTCTAGCTCAGGGTGCTGGATCAGGCAGGAGAAAACTATTATTGCTTTGTTTTTGAGGTGGAGATCAATCATGGTCCAGGTTAAGTTTTCGGGTTTGAGTTATCTGCTGGTTTGTGATGGAATCCACAATGACATGTATCCCAAAATGTTGTTCATTGAAACATTCTTACAGCTTTAAATCACTAGCACCTTGATTTACCACTGACAACAGGGTTATTTCAAATCTGCTCCGAATGTCTGCTGCCAAAATGTCAGAGTTTTCTCTGATTGGACTTTTAATATCTGTAATATCTGGTAAACTCTGAGCACCTGAGTTTCTTGGTCAGCGACGGCAGTTTATTTCTTTTGGTAACCCCCTGAACCAAATTCTGATTATGTAGGTGAGAGAGTCTAAGTAGGTAGATGTTCTGCCGACAAGACCGAACAAATTCTTGCACGTCATTAGCTGTGATCCTTGGAGATTGTTTTGTGAAGAGACATTGTTTTTATTCTCATTTCTTTCTTTGCCTTTATAATTTATAACAAAAGCTTTAACTTTTTTTTAGCAGGTTTTGTTAAATAATTTTAACCCATGTGTGTCATTTCACATTTCTTGCTTGAAATTATGTTGAACTGCTAAGGTTATTGACTGACATCAGTGAAAACGGGGCAACTAGTGTTAATAAATATAAAAAGTTATAATGCCCAGTCAGAAAGAGCTTTAACCATTTAAGCCATTTACTACTGACTCTGTATATACAGTCCAAATGCTGATTTTTTTTCCATTAAAGAAAACATGAAGACACATTGATGTGAAAGTCATTTATTATATTTTGTTGGGACAGTTTAGCAATGGGTGGCACGGTGGCTTAGTGAGTAGCAGTGTTGCTTCACAGCAAGAAGGTCCTGGGTTCGATCCCCGGGTGGGGCGATCTAGGTTCTTTCTGTGTGGAGTGTGCATGTTCTCCCCATGTCCACGTGGGTTTCCTCCGGGTACTCCGGTTTCCTCCCACAGTCCAAAGACATGCTACCAGGTTCATTGGCGACACTGAATTGTGCTGTTGGTACCTGCGATGGACTGGTGCCCCATCCAGGGTATTACCGTGTGCCTTGTGCCTGTTGAAGAGCTGGGATAGGCTCCAGCACCCCTCCCCGACCATAATTTGGATAAGGGGTTAAAGAAAATGAACTGAACTGAACAGTTTACCAATGACAGTCAAGTCTGACTTCTATTCTGACTTCTATCAACTTTATGGATTGTGTTCTTCTGTTTGGATCTTCAGGCTTCTCAATAGCTCATTTATTGTTCCTCTAATTGTAGTCCTCCATCTGGTTGTTAACCACCCTCTTCCACATTTATCCTTTTTTAATGTCTTTGTCAGCATTATCGTCTTTTTAAAGGAAAACTACTTAATCAGCCTAGCAGTTTGATTAAACCAATCTTAAATAATAAATAAATAAGGAATGACTGGAACTTCTTAGTACTTGATATGTAAAATATTCAGGTCTGTAAAAATGTTTATTCTATTAACTGTAGTTATGTTTACAAAGAATCTAGTGCAGTTATGTGCATAAATGCTGACTAAAACAAAATGATATTAATTGATAGTTAAGGACATTATAAGACTTAGTGCTAATGTCAATGTCCTAAACCTAATGCCAAAGCATAATGTGATATTTTAGCCTTCTTGTCTACGCCTATGTGTATGTGTTGTTATGTAAACACCTCAGTTTAGGAAACTGTACAAACTATATAGAAATCTAGAATCAAATCTTACTGGCAGTGTGTTCTCTCTCCTGTGGCATGTCTGAAATTGGAATTTGGTCACTGACATTTTCAGCATTTAGCAAAGCTTTATCCAATATGTTAATTAAATGGTGTGTGTGCTACTAAAACATGTTTATTAACCTTATTATACTAAGAAATGTAAAAATATATATTTTAACTTGATTTTCCTGGCCAAAATAAAAAGTTATTGAATCAGTCGTTCGTAAATGAGAGATTTCAATGTAATTGTGAGAAGATATTAATATACGATCTACGTCATTTGGGATTCAATCCCCTGTATTCAGGGTTGAGTCCATCTTCTGAAGCGATGCCTTGTTCTCATGAGCCATTAAGGACTGACGTAACTCTCTCTCATCTCGAACGAACCTCGACACAATTTTTTATTTTAAGTGTTTAAAAATCTTGTCTCGTCTCGTTCCCGTGAACCAAATATCGTGTCTCATCTCGTGAGCTGAGTGTCTCGTCACACCCCTACCAGCCATTTTTGTCTACTCCAATTAGAACAAATCATTCAGTCACTCAGTGACTCAGTATCATCTTCAAGTCTATAATGTAATGCAGGTCGCTTGAGGAAGGGCATCTGGCATAAAACTAGGTCAAATCAGCTATGTGTGCTGGAATGTTGAACTCTGGAACACAAGAGCAGCCACAAGAAGATAAAGGAGAAAAAGAAAGAAAATTTAGTTGCTAAGACAGTTAGTAACTAAGTAAACGATTGTGTCCAGGGCTTGTTAATGTTGGCTCGGTACTTATTTATGGTACTTTAAAAAATGACCTTTTTCTCCACATGCATTTTTTAATATGTAAGGTACTTTGTTGACTCTGCTTCCCTCTGTTACCATTTCCCTACTTCTGTTTCCTCAGCTGTATAACTGCTGGACAAAAGAAGGAAGCCAACGTGACCGAGCTGTAATGAAATATTCGCTTGTGTTGCATAACAGTACATTCCCAGAGATGTAGGAATTTTTAACCTTCAAGGAACAAGTCTTCGTACCCACCTTTTGTTTCATGACCCATGTGCCAAGCCCAACCAAATTTCAATCAGTTGAGAGCAAGGAAGTGTGTAACCTTTTTAATAATTTCCTGATGTTCTAGATAGCAGGGATGTTATGACCTCACGGGAATCTCTTGTCTGATTGGAAGACTAATGAGACATTGTTGTTGATCAGATGCAGTTAAACATGAGCTCGAAGTTTGTTTCAAAGGTTTTTTTTTAACAAGCATTCATACAAGCTTGTATTCTATCTATCGCAAATGCAAATGAAGCCCTGCATGAGCATCGGAGGTCATTATTACCCCCTCCCCAGCTGTTAGCTCCCCTCTCCACCCTGGAGTTTGAACTGAAAAGGCTCAGCCCTGAGTAAAGGGAGGAAGCATGGGTTTCCTCTTTGAGCATGAGGTGCTCGGAGGCATTTTGGTTTCATACTGTATCCTCGCCAAGGTTTTCTGAGTCAGCGACATATCCTCTCAGTTCTCCTCTTCGTTTCCAACACAGAAGACCAAACAGTTCAGGCTCTGTTCTGCTTAGGGAGAAATTAGTATTAACTTGTCAACATGGTCAAAGTGGCAAATATATTATATGCCAATACTACTGTAGCGATTCTTCTTCTTTCTTATTATTTATACTATTGTTCTGTATATTTCTTTACAAAATGAATATCCAATTCACCATGCTCGGTTTATTCCCATGTCTTTTACTTTATTACTCTTTTTTTTCCTCACAAACCCCCACAGCTGAATTTCACGTCAATGTTCAACTGTGCTAAGTATGATTCAACAAGGAGGTTTCATTCTTGTGTTCATGGTTTATAAATGCAGTGGTATAGCCATGTCGGGACAAGTTTTTGTTCCATGTAAACGAACTAATTTTGTTCTTATGCTTGATTTTTCCAAGCCAGGCCATGTTTCCTGTGCATCAACATCATGTACCAAGTTTTTTCTTGCCATCTAAGTACACTGCTCACTGATGTACCGTTTACTCTCGACACTCGAATCCTTTTAAGACTCTCTGACAACAGCCAGTCGTATCTCCTCTCTTCTGTGTTCGTTTAAAACATTTATCCTATTATTGATTGTAATATTTGTTGAGTAAAAATAGAATTGGTGCACTGGCAGCCGGTCATAAAGCTTTTAAACATCATGCTGACAAGTGTAATGAGAAACAAACTTACCAAAATAAAAGTCACCAATCTCAAATTTTACAAACATGTGTCTGTTATATCTCGAAAACTAACTAGTTTGTCATCTGGTTTTAACAGAAAAGGACCTTAACACAAAATGTGTCATTGATATGGAGGGCAACCAAACCTTCCTGCATCCAGCAAGTGGAAACATAGGAAAAACCGATGCAAGGTAAGCTTATTTTTATCCCTGAAGCAATCCAACATATCAGACGCAGTGTCACACTTGCCACTGGGTGCAGAAAATATCCAGTTTATTACTATTAATTGATTGATCATAATAATAATAAATGAAACAGTCCTGTAATGACTTTACACAGCCAGTCCTGTGGAAGCATCACAAACTGCATTATATTTCAGGGGGTAGCTTTTGTAGCATCACATGCATTTTGTGCCGATTTATAACGCTGAAGGAGGGATGTGAAATTTCATATCTTATAAATACAGTACTTCTTTAAACAGATATGTGAGTTGAGGTGGTCACTTCATTGGGCACCATGATTCGCAAGGTAGTCGTACAGCTTTGTTACAGAATTAAGGGTTTCAGTTCTGAAGTTCCTTACTAAAATGTCTTTGGTTAAGTGTTTTTTATGGCTCTTTAATTATTCAAACAAATAATATTTATTTTAGCCTTTACAATCACAGCTTTGTTAATTGAAATAGTTTTGACAGGGATGCAGTATAATTCAGCATTTTTACCCTGGTATGGTTGTTTTAAAACTCTTTTTGTTGTCTTTAATTTACTTTAATGGCATTACTTTAATTATAGGCTACATTTAGCAAGTGTAACTAGCATCAGTCCAACATCTAACATGTCCCCAAACTGACTCGGACTGTTCTGTGTCATAGACTTTGTTCTGGTCAGAATTTAAACATTGTGAATGCAATTAAACTTTTAGGTAATTTGAATTTACGGTCGGGGATTAAGAGACAAAAATGATCAGTTTATTTTAGTTTAGAATCTATGGGTGTGTGACAAAATGAGCAGTGTTGGTTTTTTCTATTAACTTGACTAAGAATTAAAATAAAATAATCCATCACCAAACCAGAAACTATAAACTAAAATATAGCCCCCCGGCTGTATGTATATGAGTGGGTGTGTGGATACCCAGAACATTAAACTCCTCTGTGTATGGCACCAGGCTGGATTTTAAGATTGTCCACCTCAACGTGGTAAATCTGTCCTGAATCCTCCTGAAACTATTGAATTAATTCATAGGTATGTCTCAGTGTTTTAAACGCTCATTGTTTTAAGTATTTGTTGTATGAAAGTGATGAAAATTATTTTGTCATTGGCTTAAAAACTATCAACAGCTTACTGTTGAGAATACGGCTAGAAGGGGTCACAGATCCTATTTGTGAGAGGAAGTATGGAGGATCAGAGGGACAAGATACACATTAATACTAATAAAACTAAATTCTAATTCGAATCATAATTGTCACATTTAGCAGATTTTTTCATCCAAATTTAATTACAATCACCGGTCCAAATCACTAAATTAATATTAATACAAGGAGCCCGGCGCACCGCCCGGATCTAATTCCAC
>JAYDZG010000011.1:20953223-20964740 GCA_034509265.1 Microcambeva bendego
CGTTTAGTCCGGTCATCCTGCCTCACTGCAGTCAATATGTGAACCAAGGAGTTCAAAATGTCAGCACTGGGCTAGTGTGGAATATTCTACTTCGTCATCTGATGAAATCTTTCATTAAATGTTTATTCAACTCTGTTCTGGTTGGGGTTATGGCTGGGTGCTCTAGTCCATCGCAGTGGCTCGGTCATTCTTTTCCACAAAGCCAATCACCCTGCTCTAGAAAATAAACCCCAACATTTCTAAATTAAAGAAATAGTTGTATATTTTTTTTTCTAGATTTGTCTTTAATCTTATATTTTAGATTAATGTTAATATTTTATCTTACTTCTTTCGTAACCAAAACAATCTGAGAAGTCTCCATCTTGCCTCTTGCTTTGCTTTGTTGGACTATAGTAATGAATCATCCTAAGGTCTGAGCTTGTGCATGTGTGAGCAGATAAATCAGAGGATGACATGGAGCGGGAAGCTCAGCTGCTGGAGTGCCGCCTGACTCTGACTGAGGAGAGAAATGCAGTGATGGTGCCCTCTGCTGGCAGTGGTATACCTGGAGCTCCTGCAGAGTGGTGAGGCATAAATGTTTTCACTGCTTTAATACATAACTGGATCTGTAGTAGTTATTTATAATCATATTTACTTCTGCTTTTCTGCAGTTTTTAATGTGTTTAACTTTTGTAACTCTGGAGCCCCCAAGACGCCGAGGTTACAAAAAAAAGATGACGATGCGCTCTCTCTCAAAAACGATTTATACTCCCTTATCAGAAATTCTCTTCCTTGCAAGAGTTTCATATTCTCTTGCACAAAATGCCTTTGCTTGCAAAAAATGGAAAATCATGAGTATTGCTGCATTTCCCTTCTGAAATTTGAGTACTTTGCTTTGTTAAGATGTTTTCCTGAAATAATTGTGTTAAACCTGCAGTGTCTTCTAGTGACATTATAAAACTTCAGTTACAATGAGTTTCAAACAACGGCTAAATAAACTCGACAAAGAATGAAAATTCAATTCTTCATATTCTGAGTACACACACATGTCCTATTCTGCACCTTCTGTCTGACAAACGTGTAATTTTTAGTTTATGTTTTGCTTGAGAATGACCTTTATTGGTACAGAACAGTTTTAATATTGCAAATATACAAATAAAAATAGGAATTCCTTAACAGTAAGACAAGATTCCATAAACTGGCTTAAACAATACTTATCATGCCATAAAATGACACAAAGGTGTTTAACAAGGAGTTCAAATACAGACAAATAATCTTGGAACTCCATATACCACATATTTTGACAAACCTAAAAGCCAAAGTGTTTTTGTATCCTAATGGTGCTTCATTTTTGAGGAATCGTGTTAATAGTTCTCTCTTTTCAGGGTACCTGTTCCTGGGATGGAAACTCACATTCCAGTCCTGTTTCTCGACCTGAGTGGTGCGTTTACTGCTGCATGTAACATTCTTCACTGATTAAATGTAGGCTGCTCATCCCACACCTCTTCTTCTTCTTTTCGTGCCATTCAGCCGATGATTTCAGCTCCCAAGAGACACAGTCTTTGGAAACTCCAGAAGCTGGTGGCTGGGACGCCACACTGAGCGGAGAAGATGAGGACGACTTCTTTGACCTCCAGATCGTTAAACACTATGATGGAGAGGCAAGTGTATCATCACAAACACTTCAGAAGTCCACTGTTAAAACAGACATTTTTAAAGCCGCTTTATTCCACAGGTGATGGCAGAGGCATCCTGGGACTCTACAGTTCATGATTGTCCACAGCTGAGTCGTGGAGGAGCACCAGACCAGAGGGTTTACCTGACTGTACGGGCTGTGGTGCAGCTCAGCCACCCAGCAGAGATGCAGCTCGTCCTGCGTAAGCGCATATGTGTCAATCTCAGCGGCCGACAGGTGAGCGGGATTCTTTTTCATTAATGTTCCTTATGTTCCTTTTCATTAATGTTCCTTATGCTCCTTTTCATTAATGTTCCTTTTCATTAATGTTCCTTATGCTCCTTTTCATGAAACAAAATGTTTTGATTTCTCAGTTTCTGTGATGGAACTTGAGGGATCTTCCTTAATATTTGCTTTACCATGTTTGTTAATGAAATTTCAGGGTTTTGCCCAGAACTTTCTCAGGAGAATGTCCACTCGTAGTACCGTCCCTGGCTGTGGAGTGAATTTTGAAGTTGTGTCCAATATCCCTGGGGTAAGTGTGTGTGGAGTAATTCTGGAGTGATCTTTTTTTATTTCACATTAGGATGGCACGGTGGCTTAGTGGGGAGGACTGTTTGGGTCCTTTCTGTGTGGAGTTTGCATGTTCTCCCCGTGTCTGCGTGGGTTTTCAACGGGTGCTCCGGTTTCCTCGCACAGTCCAAAGACATGCAACCAGGTTAATTGGAGAGATAAAAATTGTCCACATTTATGTTTAATTTAAACTTGAGAAAAGATGAACCTTGCGTAATGAATAACCGTGTGTGTGTCATGAATGCAACCAAAAGTGTAAAACACGACGTTAAAATTCTAATAAATAATTTTCACATTATAAGCTAATATCCTGTAGAGGAGTAACTACTGTGTACAACACAGACAGCATAAGTGACTCAGAAAGATCCTGGTAGGTTGTCACAGGTATGTGGAGCCATGCTGACTGCTGACAAAGCTGCTGTAGAGGGCATTAGAAGGGTCCAGGGAGCAATCGTGGCCATCAAGGTGGTCTGAAAGATGCTAAATAGGGTTGAAGTATGAGGAATAAGAGGTCAGGGTAGTACTTGGAAGTCCAAACGGTGCTATTTCTAGCTTTGTGACGAGCCCAGGGAAGACAGTCAGAATGTATGAGATGTTCAAGGATGGAGTCCTACCCAGATCACTTCAGCATGCCTTCCACATGGATCCAACAGTGAATCAAATGCCATGAAAACCATGAATTCTCCAGAGCGTAATGCTCCCAGAGCTGTCATGTAGGAAGCCGTGATAATAATGTGACTTCACAGTATCGTTGAGGTTGTGTTGTGAATAATGTGGTTGTTCAGCAGGATGGTCAGAGCTCAGAGGACCGAGAGATGCTGGCCCGCATGGCTGCCAGTACAGAAAACCCCAAGTCATCAGACAACGAAGCAGTCATCGAGAAATATCTACGCAGCGTCCTGGCGGTGGAGAACATCCTAACTCTGGACCGCCTGAGACAGGCATGAACTAGTATTTATGAGTTAATGGAAAATAAATGTTTTTTTAAAATAGCTATAAAGTGAACCCTTGCAAATTCAAGGTTCATGGTTTGTGGGATTTTTCCCGGGAAGCTATCATGGAAACCCCCACAACTTCATGGAAACCACTAATATTCTCTGCATTTTTAAGGTTTTATCGAGGCAATACATTATTTTAATGCTAAATTATGTAAAACAATATATTTCATAACTTTTGTAACATAAATATTAGTGTACCTATCCTAAAGAAAACATGCTTGCATTAATGACAGTACGTACATATAGGTGTAACATGGGTACAGTGATACGAGCCGGTGAGTGGTGTAATAAAGATCTCCAAAGTATTTTAGCTGAAAAGAACACCAATGTATGGAGTGCTTTTATTTCAGAGAAGACTCGGTTTTATCTTTAACATCTTTGTTTTTAGGAGGTGGCAGTAAAGGAGCACTTGGCAGGCAAAGGAAAAGGAAACAGACGGAGCCTCAGCTCCCCCAGTGTTCACAGGGTAAGCACCCAGTTATTACTTATTTCAACAGGGTTTTACCAGAGTTCTTACACTCAGGCCTCAAGGGAAAACAAAGTTGTTGACTTGTTTCGTCTCTATCGCTACAGAACGCATCCTCATAACCTATAAGTAAATCTATAGCCTTTAAGCTTTGTAATATGAGAAATCAGTGTCACAGTTAATGAAAACTAAAGACTAGACATGACATCTAGATCATATCAGGAATTTATTTCAGGCCACATATCTATCAGAGCTGAAACACTGGGTGATTCAATTATTACATAATCATGTAATCACAGCTATTTTAAGCTAATATTATTTATCTGACATAAAAAACTTGATTAAAAGGATGAAATCACATCATGCATCCTGTCATTGAAAAGGGCTTTAAACAATGAACTATTGTTTTAATATGGCTTTGCTGGTTAATGTTCCTTATGTGACCTCTGTATTCTTTAATAAATATTGATAAAATACATTTTATAAACACTGTATGGCTGAAACTATTTAAACACTTAGACATTGAAATAAAATTGAGGGACATTTTATGTTATCATTTCAGCTATAACAGAA
Source organism: Microcambeva bendego (assembly GCA_034509265.1). Lineage (NCBI taxonomy): Eukaryota > Metazoa > Chordata > Actinopteri > Siluriformes > Trichomycteridae > Microcambeva > Microcambeva bendego. The sequence continues at coordinate 20,957,488 of JAYDZG010000011.1, forward strand.
ATATTTCTGGGGAATTGGTGCCCAGTCACTGGTCAGTTGATCTTCCAGTTGGGATGAGGTCAGGGCTTTATGATGGACATTTGATTTTCTTTAAATCACACCAACCAAATGAATTGAATAAAGTAGACGGGTCGATGTCTTAATAGTTTTGTCCACATGAGTAATTGTCTTCAAAGACAAAAATGAATCTAAGACAAGCGCAAATACAAAAGTAAAGGAATTCTATAAAAACAAGACAAATAGTGATCTTAGTTATTGACAATTAACAACAAAAAAAATCAATGGTAATTACAATCAGCCTTGTGAAGCTTTGCTGATGCAGAGTGTAAAGGATTATCTGGACCTGCTTTGCAAGATGTTCTTAGTTCTACAATTCAGTTCTACACAGTACAGACGTGTTTCTCTCAAGATGAGATCAGCTTTACATTCATTTTCATTGCAGTGTAGTCACACTTAGAAACTCTTTCGGTGATGAACATGTTTTTTGTCCCCCTCCCATAGTTATCTGGGAGCAGACAGGATCTTTCTTTAAACTCTAACCTGCAGGACAAGGTAGGCGTCCAGTCTTTCCTGTTTCCCTCTTCAGTTTGTAGAATGCCTAAATCCTTAATCTAAATCCATTGTCGCGGCCCTGTAAAGGATCGATGGGAGAGTCAGCAGGATTTCTTCCTGAGCAATCCTCAGTTCAGCCGCTCATTGCCACGCCCTACCAGAGAACCTACACCACCACCGAACCAGAACCAAATCGACACCCAGACCCAGGATCCAGAGCAAGGTAAACGAGCCCGCTGTTGTGTTATCTTCATCACCAGTGCTTTCTTTAACTTACATTACATGACTTTTTCTCTCGGCTGTTTTAAACCGATTCTACACTGTTCCTTTACTCTATTAAATCTATTTACATGATATCAATCTGCCTGGGGGATTTAAATTTAAGAGCAATATGCTACGCTAAAGATACTAATCTGATGTGGTGTCATTTTCACCTCAGTACACTGTTGTTGTGATTTATTTAATGACTTCAGTTGTTTCTTTCACATTAATTATGTAAACACGGACGTCCAGATGTCTGCCACTTCGTCACTGTAGCAAATGTAACAAATGTAACAAATGTACACAGAGTATTTATATAAAATATTTTAAAATAATATACAATTGGGTTTTTTATGTATGTAATTAGGATTTTATTCTGGCCAGAGCTGCATTAGCATTTTTTTTTATTATTGGTCAAGGTAAAATGTATTAATATGCAACAAAACATATAAACTAACCAATTTGATTTTAAAGCCCCCACCCTTTCTCCGTAAATTGTTCATTTTACATTTAAAAATTTGGCCTTTAGCAGACACTATCCAAAGCAACTTTCAGTTTACAGTGTAAGCAATTGAAGGCTAATGGTCTTGCTCAAGGGCCCAACAGTGACAACTTGGCAGAGGTGGGGTTTGAACAAGCAACCTTCTGCTTACTAGTCCAGTACTTTAATGCTAGGCTAAAATCACTTATTTTACTATCATAAATAATTATACTTCTGACTAGATTCAATTTCTTTTTCCATCTAGTTCAATTATTTTTGTGCATGTTGCATTTACATGCGCTTGCCTTCAACTTTGTGCACTTTTTCCTGTCCACCTCCACCATGCCTGTCCTTGTTTTTCCTCCTCTCTTTCCTCTTTCCTTCATGTTCCTCTTCACCTCTGGTTCCTCTTTCCCCGACCTCCCCACAGGCCTTTCAGGGCTTGCTGCTTCTTATCTTTCCCCAGTCAGGGCCCTCGTCCCCCAGATGCCCAAGCTGCTGAAGTCACTTTTCCCTGCCCGTGATGACAAGAAGGAACTTCGTCCCTCCCCACAATCTCAGGTTTGTGCTTTTTCTTTATCAGTTTTTAATTCATGCTGGACAAATCTGCGTCTCAGACTGATTAGTGTATAATATTTTGGACTTTAAGAAAGGGCGTGTGTATATGTGTGTTTGTGTGTGTCTTAAAAAGCTGATCTGAAAAACAATCATCTCAAGGGTGGGGTTATCCCTATTGCTTGTAAACTTTTTTCTACCACATCTTTTCCTTCACTTCACCTCTCTCTGTGCCTCAACTCAGGACTCTGAACAGCCAGCCTCTTTAGCAATGACCTTTTGTGATTTGCCCTCCTTGTGGAAGGTTTTTCTTCTTTTGGACAAGTGTCAAGTCAGCAGTCTTACATATAGACACAACGTTTATGTTTATGGTACTTGGCTACCCTGATTCAAATTTGAATGTATAGTATACTTTTCTCAATGTATCAATGGCTTCTTACATCCGAGGACCAAAAGCCGCTAATGAACAAGCTGAAAGCAACAGTGCAATATAAATCAGGAACCAGACAACACTGGATTTATTTCTTCTCTTCATTTCCATTTAGAGTGAATTTGATCTTGCTTTATTACCAGTTTTCTCCTATTATATCCTCAGGCCATGACAAAACAAGCAGTAAAAGTAAATATATAGGCCGTCGTTAGCTTTTCCTTTAAATACAGGTACAATAAATAGCAATACAGGTACAATAAATAGCAATAAAAAAGAACAAACAAAAACATTTGATCATAGATGCAGTTTAACCTGAATCTTTCATGCACACTTTGTTTTTTGTTCGGAAGCATTTATCTGAAAAGCAGTGCAAAGAACCACGAGAGCTATTTGGCACAATATTGATGTATAAAATGAGACCATTTCCTTTTGAATCCCCTGCTGTATTTTATGCTGTGTACTCGGGGTGTAGTCTCACAACTAAATTCACAAATATATGCAAAACGATTCACATTATACACAAACCGACGGTGCATGGTGAAAACATCTGCATGATATCAATGACACCACTACTGTCATTATTAGATAGCTTGCTAGCATTGTCTGTATGTAGATGGCATACCAGTTGATAAGAACCACTGAGGATGCGAGCCCTGGTAGCTGTGTGAGCTAATCTGATACGATACTGTTGCTTAATGAATTTAATAGATCCACACTAACCAGCCAGTACTCACACGTAAGAAAAACACTTATTGTGTGTTGCTTATATATCTTATAACTACTAAACTTCAATAAATCTGTTACACAATGTTAATATTATACTTTAAAGAGAATATTTTGAATTTTCAGCATATGCCGCGGATCATGATGCAATCAAGCAACTCGCCCGACGAACGCAGAGTTCGAGTAGAACAAGTACGTTTTTTTTTTTAACCCAAATAATTAAAAAAAATAAAATACATATTCACTTAACTATGACCCCAAATATAATATCCTAAAATAGCTGAGTTGTTTTAAGAAAAAAATAAAAATGCATGCATGTAATAAATGATTTGGTCAAGTAAAACTGAAAAACTGTCCCCTTAGAAGTAAATAAACTTGTTACGTAGCATAAATATATAATGTAAGAAACAACCGTAGCATGATCCACCATTCTTGCATGTCACCTGCTTTTCATTTTAATTTAGCATGTTGTCAGTTATGTGGATGAACTCTTATTTTGTGGTCGTACCTTCCCATAGGTGTCAGTGATGGGCAGAAGTCCTGGCTCTGACAAACCCTCAGACAACCCTGATGCCCTAAACTCCTTTATGCATGATTCACACGACCTGCCCCTCAGCCCTATCAGTGAAGCGTCCAGTGGTTATTTCTCCACCAGCATCTCTACTGCAACCCTGTCTGATGTCTCGGCAGCCTGTGCAGATCTTACACAGAGCCCCAATACACAAAGAGCACCAGACACTTCCAGACGGGGCGAAGATGTGTTCCACGAGGCTCCAGTCCACCCTGCAAGCATCTCCAATACTGCTACAGAAGCCGGCCTGCTTAACAAGGATGAACATACACAGAACATAAACCTACAGCCTGCTTCCAAGAATGGGGTTCCCACTTCTCATTCTGAAACTAAACTGGTACTAGTCCCGTGTCTAGTACCTAAAGCTGCTACAGATTACCCTTTCTCTGTCCAGAAGGTCAAACCCTCAAACCTAAAGTCCTTTAAAACCTTACAGACTGAAAATGAAAAGGAGCGAGATGAAAAAAGCAAGCTTATCACCTCGGATAAGGATGTCGTCAGAAACACTGACCTCCCTAATTGGCTCAAAGTAGGGGAGAGCGTCATGGTGGCCAACAATAAATGTGGGACAGTCCGCTATGTTGGGCAGACTGACTTCTCAGATGGTGTCTGGATTGGGGTGGAGTTGGATACTCCATCAGGTCAGTCAAAATTATTTTTCTTTAGAATACTTAAATAAATATAACGTTTGTTTACGGGGACCAAAGATCTATATTAGTGCTGCCTTTCTGTATAGAGTAAATATTCTCCCAGATGCACTGTTAAATGAACAATCCTGAAATAGTCGGTTAGGATTTTGAATACTGATTATGCCAAGTTTTTGGGCCCATGAGTCCAGAGACGAATGTTTTTATTTTTATTTCATTAGGATTTTTTTATTGTCAGTATTTGACACTTTTGGGGCAGAGTCATGACAGGGCTGGTTGTTACTGGTTACAAGATCACTTCAGCATCAAACACAGTTTGCAGTACCTGCTTGTTTTTGGACTGTGGGAGGAAACCGGAGCTTCTGGTGGAAACCTACACGGGTATGAGGAGAACATGCAAACCCCACACAGAAAGAACCCAGCAACTCTTCTCGGGAATTGAACCCAGGGCATTCTTGCTGGGAAGTGACGGTTCTGCCCACTGACCCACTGCGCTGTGGGTAGCAAGATGGTCCTGGTTTTGATCCCCAGATGATGTGGTCTAGGTAGGTCATTTCTGGTTTGTTTGCATGTTCTCTTTATGTCTGAGTGAGTTTCCTCCGGTAGCTTTGGTTTTCTCAGTCCAAAAACATGCAGCCAGGTTAATTGGAGACACTGAATTCTCCTTCAGGTACTTGACCACTAGGATCCATGAAGTTGTGCACTGTAATGCTGGACCCAAGTCTGGATAAATAGGAGGGTTGTGGCAGGAAGGTCATCCGGTGTAAAAACTATGCCAGATCAATAATGTGGGTCATGATCCAGTGTGACGAGCCTTAAAGGGAGTAGCTAAAGAAAAAAAATCATGGCATGTTGTTTAAAAGCAAAGCTCATGTTAGTCTGTTTCTCCTAGGAAAAAACGACGGGTCAGTACGGGGCCGTCAGTATTTTCATTGTGATCCTGGTTTTGGTGTTCTGGTGCGGCCAGACCGAGTAAGTCCCTGCGAGGTGTCCCGACACAACGTGGAGAATCAACACAACGAAGAGTTCTCCCCTCCTGTTCCCCACATTACAGGAGACTCTTGCTCAGGCAATCAGAAAACTGAGAACCGCAAGTCCTTGAGCAGCTGAACCGCACCGCTTAGTACAACTACAGGACGTGAGACTCGCCCCTGTTGCACCCAGAGTCAGTTCAGTCCTGGTGCTCAGTTCGGCACTGAGGTAACTCAACGTTCCCTCATTCTCACCTCTAATGGATCTACACCAGCCTAGCTGCTCACTTTGAGTGTAGCACCTTAACACTGTATAAACTGTGGGAGTGCAATGGGTCACCTCGAAGACCTTAAACTTAAACTCTAAGAAAATAAAGCTTGCTCTTGTTGAGCTCAAACACTTATTATTGTTCTGCCCTGTTTTGATCAAGTCCTTTGTTGACTTGTGTTTTGAGTGTTTATGCATGCTTGGTCTTCCTTGTTTGGTCAAATGTGTGCTGACATTCCAGAAGGTGCCTTCGTGGATCAGGTTTTATTTCTTGTGTTTTATAGCCATCCTCTTCTCTGTCTCTTTCCTACTTTACTAATGCTAATGATAAAGCCTTTTGTCAGTGCAAAGCCATCTCAGGAATTGGTCAGAAATATTAACTTTCTACATTTACGGTTAAGATTTTGTATCTTAAACTGCCACAAAACTCTGCATGCAGATGATCTGAACTGGGTTTGGTTTTCTATGTGAAGGCAAGGCAGGTCAAGGCTCTTGGATGGAACAGCGGTCTTCAGTGCTAGCACGTCACAAGTCTGAATCTCAGTACCACAGTGTAGAAACACAGTTTGTGGGAGAAAAGTTCACAAAGAATCTGATCCCGCTGTGACATGAAATCTCTGGGACGGTTTCATCCCTGCGCAGGTGGAGGTAGAATCACATGGAGCTTAGTGTGACCCTCCGTACGTGATACTGTTCTTTGTGGGACCGACACTGTGGAGCAGTCACTGATTGGACAGGTTTGGGACAGGGAGTGAGACGGGGTGATCCGACTCCCATCGATGGAATCAGCAGTTGATTTGCAGTCAGGAAGAAGAAAGAACCAGATTGGGAGATAAAATCCAGAAAAAATGGATTGTATTGGGAGCAGTATCTGTAGCCAATAGGAAAAGAGCCACTGGACCCTGTGCTTTGCTAGACAGCTGCAGCACCTAAGAGCCTTTCTGATTTTCTTTTTCTCTTTTTTTTTTTTTTTTACAGAAGGTAAATATATTTATTTAGGAATTAGCCCTGTGTGAGCTCGCTAAAGACTGCTGGTTCTGTAATGAGCAGTCAAGCTGAGCAACAGAAAAAACACAAATACTTATATCACAAATAGTACCTTGCCTTAACAGTCTTGCCCAGGCACCACTCTATTATTGACTTTTATCTTTATCGTAACATACAATTTTTTTTTTATATCCGTGAAAGACTTGGCATTGTAACCGGGTGTTACGGCACTAAAATCTCATGTAGTTTAAGCTCCATGACTGAAATGATGCCATCATTAGAAAATGAATCCTGAACGTATTGTTGAGTTTTTGCATGTGGTGGAGAGTGCACTTGGTGCTGATTTAACCGGGCTGTCCTGCAGATGTTGCACTGAGCCTCCCTGATCGCCTCGGAGTCTTAGAGAAGTCCGAAACCAGGTGTTGCACTGAGATCCTGGTAAGTTTGGCAGGCCAGATAAATATGTTCTAGGGTCTAAAGCGGAGTACTATAGTGCAACTAACACGATTTTTGGTATTAACAAATATTGAGTATACTGAGAGCATACAAGCGTAGGAACGTTGACCTTGTCGAAGTGGCTGGACTAGTTTTTGGCTATTTGTTCGCATGATGAAACTTAAGTTGAATGAAAGTCATTCCATAAACAAGTATTGAGCATTTTGCTTCATTGATCGACCACACACACAGATGTGAAGTTCATACCTGATTAGCAACTGTTTTTGCACACAGGTGGTTATACCATTGCATTTTATTCCTAAAGTCATAATGTGATTTCCTAAATAGATATTGAAATTAAGATTAAATAAG
>JAYDZG010000011.1:20989804-21000155 GCA_034509265.1 Microcambeva bendego
CCTCCGGGTACTCCGGTTTCCTCCCACAGTCCAAAGACATGCTACCAGGTTGATTGGAGACACTGAATCGTCCTGTAAGTACCTGCGATGGACTGGCGCCCCATCCAGGGTGTTACCTTGTGCTCCAGTACCCCTCCCTGACCCTAATTAGAATAAGGCGTTTAAAGACAATGAACTGAACTGTATTTCAAGTGTTTTTATAAAAAGAAAAATATAAACAATATAAAATATACATGATCTAACATTAGATCCCATCTAAAACTGTCGATACACCAGTAGTGAATCCCACCAGCATTGGAGGGCTTGAGTCCAGCACAGTTTGGTGTTTTAAACAGTTTGCAGTTTATGCAAAACCATCATGTACCAATTCCTTACCCAGTAAAAGTTAACTGACTTTTGGACAGTAATGGAAGTATTGAGAAACCTCTTCTACTTAATACATTCATGTGGGTATGTGTGGGTTTACACCTCCCACAGTTCAAAGACGTGCAAGTGAGATCAATTTGGAGAGAAAAAAAAATTGTCCATGACCGTGTTTGATGAACCTTTGTGGAGTGATGGGCGTTATGTGGAGAGTTGCTGCTATTTCTTTCATGGATGTAACCAAAGGGTGTAAAACATGATGTTAAAAATCCAAATAAACAATGGAACAAACTGAGCTCAAAGTGATGCGAGTCTTGGGCAGTGAGAACGTTGTTTTAATGAATTATAGGTTTTCGGGTTTCAAACAGGTCCTACGGCATTATTCTTCAGTCAAATATCAAAAGACAGCAATTCCATCACCATGATGCATCCAGTGACCATAATGGGTGGACATTGGATAAAAGGTTTCGCCCGTTCCTGCGTGTTCACTCAGCGTAATGGAGTGGGCTCTGCTCATCAGTAGTGAGTACGTGTAGCAGCCCATTTTCCTGAGATCAGCACCGGTCATTTTTGTGCCTGCTCAGCAGAAAATGTCTGAAAAGGTTTCTTGAACGATTTCTGCTCACCCCAGCACTGAATCTATGAAGCCATGACACTTCTGAAGAATCCAATGGCATCATATTCAGCAACTCAGCAGAAATTATAAACAGGACTGTTGATACATTACGGATATTCAATCTAAAGTCATATTGACTTGCAAAGTGCTGCATTGCATGCGCACGCTCAGCATCGCAGAGACAGCGAGCGTATCTGCATGTGTGATGTGGTGGAAGTTTTCCTGAAATAACAATTGTACCAAGTTCTCAATATTGTAATACTCACTCTGTGTAGGTTTTTGGTCACTCATGGCAGAGCTTTAGACCATCAACTGAAAGTTTAAGAATCACAGTTTTGCCATGAAGCTGTTGGGTGCTTGAGGCTCCAGGGCTCAGATCCCACAAGCTGGGAAATGCGAAAAAAATATTTTTTTGTTCTGTGCCCCTGTATGTGTATATATCAAGAATAGTTTATTTATTTCAGAAATTCCATTCAAAAAGTGAAACTTGTGGATTCTATTCATTTATTACACACAGACTGATACATTTCAAATGTTTATTTCTTTTAATTTTGATGATTCTAAATGACAAGTAATGAAAATCCCAAATTCAGTATTTAGTTCGTGCCCCTTTGGCCTGGATTACTGCAGCAATCCAGCATGGCAGTGAGTCGATCAGTCTGTGGCACTGCTCAGGTGTTTGAGAGCCCAGGTTGCTCCGATAGTCGCCTTCAGCTCTTCTGAATTGTTGGGTCTGGCATATCACATCTTCCTCTTCAGGTACTGGTAGCTTTGGCACTGTCTGTGGCTGCGTTGACTTTGGACCTCAGAGAAAAGGGTGCGATTATCCCTATTGCTTATACACTTTTTCTACCACATTTTTTCCTTCGCCTATTATTGTGCTTGGACACCTAGCCCTGTGAACAGCCAGCCTCTTTAACAATGAGCTTTTGTGTCTTGGCCTCCTTGTCCAAGGTGTCAATGATCGTCTTTTGGACAACTGTCAAGTCTTCCCCCTGTTTATCCTACAGAACTAGACTGAGAGACCATTTAAAGGCCTTTGGAGGTGTTTTCAATATTGAAACTTTTCACAATATTCTAATTTTCTGAGATACTGAATTTGGGATTTTCTTTAGCTGTCAGTTATAATTATCAAATTTTAAAGAAATAAACATTTGAAATATATATGTGTTTAATGAATGGATATAATACACAAGTTTTACTTTTTGAAATAAATCAACTTTTTCATGATATTCAAATTTTATGACCAGCACCTGTACATTGCAAGATTAAACCACGTTCACTGGAGAACTAAGAAAAAGGTTAATAAGAGCATACATGGAGAAATAAAAGCTAACACTAAAACTGATAGAGTATTTGTAGTCAAATGAAATAAAATCTCAGTGACCATTCAGGGAAACATCACATGGGAAACATGTATGGGAGATACCGCTCACACACAAGTCTGAGGAATTCTTTCTTTTTAGTTTATGCTCTTCTTTTTTTAATCACAGTGCCCAGCATGTCAGGTAATTCCAGCAGGCACTCAGGTGTTACAGCAGTCTATTACACTAGCCCACCACTGCTGAGATCTGGGTTTGAATCTCAGCTGCATTATAACCTGGCTGGCCATCAACCAGACCAGGATACAATGGCTGATGAAAATAAATGAATTAATAATTCTTTTTTGGAGTGTATAATGGAACTGGGGTCCGAAAAATAAATGAACTCACAAATAAATGAAATATCATGCATCACCAAAAGACAATAATTGGGATGCTCATTTTAATAATAGTTTTGTACTTTATTTTCCTCTCTTAAAGGGAATAATTAAGCCACTTGACCAAAAACCTTTCCAACAGGGCTCATAACGAATAAGCTGACTTAACAAACAGAGAAACTATTTACATATTGCACCAAAAAGTCCTGATTACCATACATTGCAAAAATCAAGTGAAGCACCATGACAACTGGAGAAAGCAAGACAATGTCCAGCACCTAATACCACCAGACTAACCAAATGTGGCTAGGATCAAGTTTAAATAAGTAAACAGGACTGTTTTCTTTTATTATAGACTGACGGTGGCACGGTGGTGCGGTGGGTAGCAAAAAGTGTGTGGAGACTGCATGTTCTCCTCATGTCCGTGTGGGTTTTCCTCCAGGAGCTCTGGTTTCCTCCACAGTAAGATGTGCAGGTGAGGTGAACTAGAGATACTAAATTATCCACGATTCTTTTTAAAATGATTTTACATTTCTGTTTTTGTGCATACAGCACTGTAGGATCCATGTTAGCATAATTATTGGAAGAGTAATTACTGATCTAATTTATATGCAAATCTGTAAGCGCCACATGCAATTAATTAAAGTTGGGTATTGATTGAAAATAAAACATGACTTCACACAGATTCATGCAGAACATCATTTGGTGCAAAGTTCTGAACTTGTAGATTCAAAATGCTGCATAAGTTTACACCCACAGATCTACTATCAACCTCAAATGATGTTGGTCAACAAAATTATTATTGCAAATGCAACAAAATGTAACATTATGTAACAAATAGACAAAAAAAATCATTTCAGTATTATAAATGTCTAAAATACTAAACTATTTTAAGTGTAAGTCGGTTGCATGTGGTGGTAGACGGTACACTCATAGAAATTTGTTTTATTACCAAGTTAGAAATGTTGACTTTGATTGAGAAATCAAATGTGATCCGTCACAAACCAGAGCTGCTTCTCTTAACAAGCTCAGGCAGGATTGATTAGCACGACTAATGTAAATCCAACATGTAAGCAGCAGAGAGTAATATTTTAAACTCACGGCACTCTTCGCAACCAACTGAATATAACACACTGGAATTAAAAAGAACTTTTGTCATGTAATCAAACCACTTTAAGCAAAACGATGCAACATAGATGTTAGTCATGTTAATACAAAAAATTGTACCTACTCTGATGATTGACTGGAAAGTTGGTGGTTTATTCCCTAAAAGCTACTAGAGTTAAGGGCCTTGCTTGAGCCCCAGAGCAGTGTATTGCCTTAATTGCCTGTATTGTATTTGGTGTTTGAATAAAACTGTAAGTACAAAGCGGTGAAAAGTATTTACCCTTCACCGATTTCTTCTATTTTTGCTAATGTGGCTTATTTAAATGTTTCAGATCTTCAACTGCCCCATAAACATTTGCTATGACCTGCGATGAGTCTTTTACATACTTTACATTCTCACCACAGCATCTCAAAGGAATTCAAGTCAGGTTTCTGTTGAACCATTCAGACATGCTCATGTGCTTCAGATCATTGTCCTGCTGCAAAACCCAACAGCACTTGACCTTCTGGTCACAGGCGGACATTCTCCTTCAAGGTTTTCTGATAGAGAGCAAAAATTTTTCATTGTTTCATCAATTACGAAACATTGTCCAGAGACTGTGGAAGCAGAGCAGCTCCAGACCAACTGAACAGTTGGTATGATGTGTTTATGGTGGAATGCAGTTTTATCTTTATGCCAGTAAAACAGACTGATGTCTTCCAAAACGTTCCACCTTTTATTCATCCGTACACAGAATATTTTCCCAAAAGGCTTGGGGATCACCTCAAACATGAGATGAAATGTTGGTAAGATGATTTAATAGCCAAGTTTGCATTTTTCACTTTTGTTCATATCTTTCTTATTAAGTAGATTAATCTGAAACATTTAGTGTGTCAAGTATGCAAAAAGACAATAAATTTGAAAATAGTGTAAACACAAAGGGCATTACACTAGTAAATTCCCTTATCTGGGACCTTTTTGTGTGGACCTTGCATGTTCTCCTCGTGCCTGCATGGGTTTCCACTATGATGCATAAAACATGGGCCTTGTAGTGCCTGTCACAAGCCCGGATCAATAGTGAGGGTTGTGTCAGGTAAGGCCTCCAGTGTAAAAAAAATTTGCCAAAACAGTGAAACGGATCACGATCCGCAGTGGAGACCCCTAAAGGGAGCAGCCAGAAGAAAAAGAAAGAAAGAAAACCACTAGTACTTTTCCCAGGAGGACGAATAAAGTATTGAGTTATCTTAGTAATAGGCCCCTGACCACTATTCACTTTGCCTGGTTGAATGCGGACTGTTGCAAAATTGGGCTTAATTAAAAGTTGTTTTGAACATACTGTACCTACCTCAGAAATAAAAAAAGCCTTAATTATTCAGATAAATAAAACAATCACAAATACATTGTTTTATTGTCAAGAGAAAAATTAATAAAAGGAAACTTGTCTTTAGTTTCATTTAGTTAGTATTGTGGAGTATTGTGGGTAAAGTGTATCGTTACATCCTTAAGAGGCCAAACACCTAGTGTCTGCTAAACACCGTAAATTTAAACATAAAGGGGGTCTATATCTAGGCTGAAATATTTGTCTATGTACGGTCTCAATATCTCAATATTAACGTTGCTGTAAATATTATGTTGTTTTAATGAAAGACAGCTATCAGGTTTAAAAGCAGAGATAACCACCTAACTGGTCTTTAATTTGACTCTGTCTAGAATGAGTGTACATTTTCAAGTTGAGTAAGACACTGTTGACTCTTAGAACAAGGGAAGTATTCAGAATGTTAAGACTACACAAGACTTAACCTGCTCCTGTTCATACTTTAGGGCTGCACTTGCCTGTGGCGGCATGCCAAAATACTACTTTCCATTTGAGTGCACCAAATAGGACATCAGAGATTTCTTTAGTGTTTGGTGCTCTATGTGCAATTTGGGTGCAGCCTCAGTAACGCGTAGGGAATCCTTACTGATATATGACCCGCAGGACTATGAGTGCACTACAAGTGGACATAATGGATGTAAGCAATTTATAATGCAGCCTTAAATGCACACATATGAAGCCTAAATTCTGACTGGCAACCATTCACATTTTTTGAATTTTATTCTTTTAGGCTTAATCCTAAACAGCTACATCTTTTTTTAAAATGCATCAATATATATGTTTTAATTGCCTTTTAATTGAGTCACTTACTTTCATGAAAGTTTGATCTAACACATGGTCATTGCAGGTCTAGTTTTGCCATTAAACACTGGGCATACAGAAAGAGTACCCTGCAAAGGGCTCAAATCCATTTCAGTACTTTGGCCAAACACACACACACACACACACACACACACACACACACACACACACACACACACACACACACACACACACAGACCTATCAAATCATGGCGTAGATGCCCATTCAGTACTAAAGTACATCTGAGATTCAAACCCAGACCTCATATCTTGTGGGCTAGCGTAATAGACTGCTGTCCCACCAAAGCCCCTTTAGAAAAATGAAAGAGTATCCTGGGAGGCCACACGAACCTCCATATGATAGCCAAAAGCACTGTGGCTGCTACAATGAAAAGCTCAGCAGTCCAGTCGGGTCCCGTGCAGAAAAATACCCGACCTCATGTGGCCAGACAGTTCCAGGGTAAAGAAGACATTGATGCATTGATTGACCCTCACATTTCTCAGATCTGAATCCAACTGAAAACCGCTAGGAGGTTGTTCAGCAGCACATCAGACACTGTCAAGCAGCACCACAGACTGTCCTGGACCTCAGCAATGTCCTGATCCAGGTCTAAGAAAATATTCTACCGACGCATGAGGACCTAGATGTTGTCGAGACCGCATGCAGACATGTGAGGCCATAAACACTGAAGTTTTTTCGTTTGTGTATTTTTAATGAAATATTTTACACTTTGGTTACATTTCATGACTGAAATGGCTGCTACTAGTTACACAAGATTCATCAGTTTGTTTGTTTATTAGGATTTTAATGTCTTGTTTTACACTTTGGTAACATCCCTGACAGGACAGGGTTATTCATTACACAAGATTAATCACTGACAAGTTTATATCAAACACACTCATGGGCAACTTTGTATCTCCAATTCACCTCACTTGCATGTTTTTGGACTGTGGGCGGAAACGGGAGCACCCGGAGGAAACCCACACAGACACGGGGAGAACATGCAAACTCCAAACAGAAAGGACCTGGACCGCCCTACCTGGGGATCAAACCCAGGATCTTCTTGCTCTGAGGTGATAGTGCTACCCACTTAGCCCATCTAGCCATTTAAAATACAAACAAATTGGATTAGCCTGTGAATTCTAATGGTGATTTTGAATCCAATACTCAGTAAGTTGAGAATATCTGATTAAATTATCACATTTTTTCTCCACAAATTACGCAGTTTATATAAGCAAAACTTGTGTGCCCAGGTGGAGCGGCGTTATTTTCCAGTTCAAATCTCAGCGTCGCAGCCAGTCGACTGGACACCACCCTGGCCACAAGGATGAACTAATCATTGTAGTGCCGGTCCCAAGCCCAGACAAATAGGAAGGTTGTGTCAGGCATCTGTTGTTAAAACAGTGCCAATCAATAACAGGAGCAGAATTCCTGCGAGCACACACACACACACACACACACACACACACACACACACACACACACATTCCATCATACCAGAATGATTGAGGTGTCAGTGCTGAAGCAATGGGGGTGCATTACCCTCAGCCATTAACACGTCAATCAGGCTGCATCCCAAATCACTATTCTTAATATAGTGCACTACAGAATCAGATGTTTGCCTACAGCTTGTCGGTGCACTAGAACTACAACCCGACTTGCAAATATACTCAACTGTGTGCTGCAAGTGAAATAGTGCAACTGAAAATGCATGTAGATCGCATTAGATTAGTGACTGGACCAGGCTGATTAAACACCAGTCATCATGGTACCGGATTAAATTTAAGATATATGCCATGCATCGGAGTAATCATTAATTATAATGTATTTACAGTGTAAACAAGAGGAACTAACACGTATGTCTGCGTGTAAAGCGGATACGGTGTGATATATACTGTAGCAGAGAGCAGCAGTTCTAATGCATCAGTTCGTGATCATTATCAGCGGATCTTACCTTTCTCTCGAAGTGCTGGGCCTCCGTCCACCAAAACATTTAATTTATTTCCCAATAATTCAGGTCCCCACAGCAAAACGCGTCCTTAAAGTGTCTCTGTCACCAGCCACACGGTAGCATCTTCACCCCGCCGTCTCTTCCTCGCCCCCCCTCTCTCACTGCGTCTCTCTTCAATTATCACACCGCATTTCACTGCAAAAAATCATCTGCCTTTGTGTGACTGACAGAAGCCATATTGATATGAACGGTACAGCGTGCGCGGGGTATCATGGGAAATGTAGTTCTGTCTGGCACCGCGCCTGAAAGGCAGATACATGCATGCAAGTACTGTTCATACGTAAAAAAAATTTACATCGCAAAAATACATTCAGAGCACAATTAGAACTTCTTAGGGTAGTACAAACTTTTCTTCACTGATTTTCTCACAACACATCGGCAGTGTCAGTGACCGAACGTGTAAGTGTGTGCTGACCAGGTGTATTATTGCCTTACCTGTGCCCACCCCTGCTCCCCAATAGTCCCGGCCCTTAAATTTGGGATTCGAAAACAAGCTACGTCTTACCCACTACTGAACTTAAAACAAAACAGTAACAGGTTGTTGTGCTGATATACCTGTGGCTGATATACCTGTGGCTGATATACCTGTGCACACACAACGTTACTACAACTGAACTCGTATTAATCAAACAGTGTTTAGCAGACGCCATTATCCAGTCTGATCAAGTGAGGGTCAAGACTCTTACTTAAGGTCCCAACAGCAGCCTGGTAGTGCAAACCTTCATTCTTCTGTTTCTCTTCGTATTATATACACTACATTTGCTTATATTTGTTTTGTTTGAAAGCAAAATAGACCCGTTGTAACTAAATACGTTACAACCAAAGTTAAGCGATTCAAGAGCGTTGCTTTCACGTAAACGGGTATAATGGCGCCATCTAGTGTTCTTTTTTGCACTAGTCCAGTAAAATTGCACATTTACCACTTACCATTTACCGCAAAAATAAAAAAATAAATTATAATGTAATGCGACAACAATCTTATAAGCTGTGAGAAGAAGAGAAAAAGTCCAAGTAACAAGTCACAGGGGAAAAAATATTTAATATTTAGTAAGCCGTTTCAGGTTATTTACTAAAATCAGAATTATGCTTTTGTTATTTACCTTATAAGTTAAATTTAGCGAATACAATTACAATGTGCAGATACATGTTCCTTGTACAGGATGTTGACCTATGTTTACTGGACCAGGGGTGTTCAAACTTCTCAATAACAGTGGTACTACTAATTAAAGACCAAGCACCAAAACATTTTTAAAAGCCTCAGACGTTGTCCCTAGAGGATAGAACATTTGGATACTGAATGATTGGTCGTAGTGAGCTTACATATTGGGCCCTAATGCAGATGCCACAAATACTTTGTACTCCTACAGTGACCATTAAATATCCTGACATTATTTCGTGTATTTTCATAATTTAATTTTTCTCCATTTCTGTCATCCTTTTATGTTTGTGAGGATTAAAACGCACAGAACAGAAAACACAACCAGACCATAAAATCCAGGTATAAGGAACAAAACCTAAAATGTTCCTTAAAATTAGACGTCATGTAAGACTGAGCCAGTCTTTTCTTGTCTTGTTCTGTACAAAGTGTTTTCCTCCTGACAGCAAAACCATCCGAAACACTTCAGTATACCTGGAATTATTCATTTAGTTCTGCATTCTGGATTTTCTAAACATCAGCTGTGTTAATGCACAGAAGCCAAACTTTAATAGTCAGGTAGTGTTTGCATTTCTTTTTCATAATTTCTCCAGCCTATTTTTAATCATTGTTGCCAAGCTGCTCTCTATCTGGGAAATATGTCTGCAGCTGGGTAATCATTATTTGGAGGAAATAGATGTAATACAGTATAATGGAGTACAGACGAACAGGGCATTAGTGTCACACAATGAACAATAACAGGGTTATAAAAATATTTAGTAAAATACCTCCTGCCTTTACTCTTTCATTTACAGCATTTGGTAGAGGTTTGTATCTAAAGCAACTTAAAACTGTGAAAAATTCTAATGCAAGCAAACATGATTAAGAGCCTTGCCCAGGGGCAAAACGAGGTCCAATTGTCTGTGGTTGGGTTTAAACCAGCAACCTTCTGAGCACTAATTTAATACTTGAATGCTAATCTACAATTACACTAATTTATAATTTGTATATAAAGTGTCAGCATCCAATAACTGTGTTACATAATTACGACCAAAGGAAGATTGAGGTCCCTGATAAGTTCCTGTTTCCTCTTCCTGTTGTTTTCTGAGTTTATAAGGTAGTTTTTCTGAAGCACTGTCATCCTTGGCCCTGAATTCTGTAAAGTTATTAGCATGCTGATTTTTGTCATCATAATTTAGTTACATTGTTACATTAATCTGCGATGGACTGGCGCCCCATCCAGGGTGTAACCATGTGTCTTGC
>JAYDZG010000011.1:21020468-21032249 GCA_034509265.1 Microcambeva bendego
CTACCTGGGCACCATTTACAACAATCGGATGACTACTTTCTGTTTTAATCGCATTTTACCTGCAGTCCCATGAAATTGTTTTGTAACTTTAGCAATTAGTTGTTGCAGCGATACTTTTCAGCTTTTCAGGGTAAACAGGAGATCTCACTAATTGGCTCCTCTCTGCTCATGTTTAGAATTACCTGAAATGCTTTCATATTAAAAGCAAATTACCTTTAAACGTTATTTTTTTAAATACGGCTATATGGGAAATCTGTTAATGTGTTCCATGGTCCTGTGGAAGTGCACATGTTTTAGGCAAATGTAAAACAATGAGGTTTTTGACACATATACACTAAAAATAACACAAGTACAACATAAAAACACTGAAACGTAATTTACTATTTTACTAATGTATTATATTCATTAAATACAGTCCTAACTTACAGAGATGCGTTTGTATTTTTGCAGTCAAATGGGTTTATAACTTTAGCTGTTAGATGTTGCAGCATTACTTTTAAGTGCCCACAAACTTTTCAGCTGTTTTCTTTGTCACCTTTTCCTAGGGTCACAGTGAATGAGAAGCATGAGATCTCCTCACTATTTGGCTGCTCTCTGCTCATGTTTAGAAATACCCAAAATGGTTCGAGATCAATAGAAAATGACCTTTTTAGGATGAAAGACAGAATTCTGTCAAATACAAAAATGGGATCTGCAAATGTCACAAATGTCCACGTAGGCTTTGAGTTACATACATTATTCATGTTACTTCCTCAAGTGTCGTGCACTCTACTCCTGTCTCTGTTAATGCATGCTGACCCGGGATGTACTTTTGTGAGCACCAAAACGAGTTACCAAATGAGTGGAATTTGGAAGAGAGATGTATGAGACCATACAGCTTATTGAAAACCACATATTTAACCAATGCAAAGTAAAAAAAAAACATCACTGTTGCCAGGCAACATGACAATTTCTGAGTAAACCACTAAATGAACACCAGCGTACTTGTTGGCTTAACGTTTCAATGATGGTTGGTGCACGTAATGAATATTATCACACCATGCGAGCATGGAGTGAGAATCCATTCCCTCAAGGAGCCATTTAACACCTATTTATACTCAGCGACATTCTAAATCCAGCTCCAGACTTCTCTTAGCCACATTATTTCTGTCCCGCTTCCACTTCAGACAGACTGTCACCTATCACAGCAGTCTGGCATAAGAGACCTGTGTGAACACCAGAGCACTGTGAAAGCTGCCTTTGCTAAGATAAGATAATCACAGTAAATATTGCCTGAAATGATTGTTATATCTGAATAAAACCTAATTCTCACTTCTCAGGTCCAGGCCGAAAGGTCGTTATTTTAGTTGTATTGCTTGCAGATAGCATTCAAATAAAATATCAGCACTTCTCAGAACGAATGGCAAATTTCTTTATTTAGTGCAAAAGTAAAATCTGTGCAGTTTAAAAAGACGAGACTACGAGGGTTCTTCAAAGTTTCCAAACTATTTATTAAGAATTTCAAAAACAACTAACATCCCATTTCTACATTCCGTTGCAATGTGTTTTTCACTTAAAAGTGTCCAAAAGGTAAAAATAAAATGGAGCAAAAGACGGACACCAAGCTCTCAATTACTACTCCTCCCACCCTCCCTTGCTTAAATTTAGAACAGATATTTTAGGTTCATGTAAAATAATAAGGGTATAAAACTGAATTCCATGGAGTAAAGGCAAAATGACATTAATAGTGATGAAATAACTTTTGTACTTTTTTCACTATTTGTGCACTGGTAATGAATGTAGTTTTACTGAACTGGTTCATCTAATCACCTATAGGGTCATTTATTTCGACTCCCAGAGGAAACCCACCCAGACAAAAGGAAAACATGCAAACACAGAAAGGACACGGACTTCCCAACCTGGGGATCGAACCCAGGACCTTCTTGCTTTGAGGGGACAGTGATACCCCCCATACCACAGTGCCGATATAATAAAGATGTAAAATTAAATTCGAAGAAGCTCAAAAAGGCTTCATACAGGAAAAATAAAAAAGTAATAAAGTAGACACAGTTTATTCTTTTCATTTATTATGTAAACACTATGAATAACTACAAGGTTAATATTTTCACAGTTTTAGCACCATTTAGCAGGCCTACAATATTCTTGTCTATAAATGTAACACAGTTTAGTTACTACAGTAAAAAAAAATAATAAAAAAAATAGGAACCTCAAGGCATCCAGGATTTTAGGATGGAACCCAAATATTTCCATGAGTGTCCGGCCACTGTGTGTATGGGATATTCCAAATCCATGGCTTATCTAAAATGAGACATAAGAGGAATACAGTTAATCAGAACATGTATTTAATTTAAATGTAAAAATGTAACACATTACTTCTTGCTTCTTTTTTATTGACTGCAGTTGAAAAACCCTTAATAAAATGCTTTAGAGCATCAACGTCTCACACAGAGGCTCTGTGAATGTGGTAATAATAATTATACATTATTATTATACATCCTTGTATACTCTTATTGATGACTTCATAGAACAGTTGAATATTCCACTATTAACAAACATTTCTTAGCTAAAAAAGGAACTGGTCTAAACCAGCTATCACTGTAATTGATGCACTTCTTATTACGTGTATTACCATGTACAAATCCATTAACATTCTACTGTAGTGGTGTTCTTGGAATATTGGAAAGTGACTACGGCCAATCATGCCCTTAGCATTCCTACATTTTCTAAGTAAGCTATTTTGCATTAATAATTATAGTGTACATTAACATGATTCAGTGACCTGTTGGCTCTGGGAATCGAACCGGCATCCTTCTGATCACAAGCACAGTTCTCTAACCACCAAGGCTAATCACATGCACTGTAAAATTAATTGCTGATCCAGAATAACATTCTGAGCACTGATAGGTGCAGTGAATAGCACTGATTATCTCTTCACAATACATGATAGTGGGTGGGATTTATTTGGCAGCCAGTGAACATTGTATCCACAATGTGTTAGAATCAGGGAAAATGGGCGGCATAAGGATTTGAGAGAGTTTGACAAGGAATAGGTGACTGGGTCAAGTCATGAGCTTCCAAGGCTCACTGAATCCAACAGATGAGCTAATGTAGCTCAAATTGCTGAAGAAGTTAACGCTGGTTCTGCTGAAAGCTAATAGGGACCAACATAATATTAGGAAGGTGGTCATAATGTTATGCCTGATCGGTGTCGATAATAAAAGATAAAGCAAGTTCAAAGGAATTTGCTCTTAAAGTTAATAATGTAATTGTGATTTTTCCATTACTCTGAAATCTGATTATTCAGGTCAGAGTGTAAACAAGGTGAGGATGATCCAGAGCTGCTCCGAGGGACTCGTTGATGTGCCCTGTCACATTCACTTAAAACTGCATATCCAGATTTTACAGAGCACCAAGGCTGAGCTCTGGTATCCATGGTAACCAGTCCACGCAACGTGAACCATGAAATCCGAACCCACGAGCACATAACATCCACGAACTCGTACAAAACCAGCAAAGCTCGAAATGATTCGGGTTCACAAAGACTAACAGAGGAAATTGTTTCATTATAGAGCTTGTCATAATCAGTCATGACATGATATACAAAAATGATAGTGATCAACACAAGCCCCTGAATATATCTCTAATTACCAACAGCAGAGGAAGCGAAGCTCTATTAGTCTGACATATCCACATACACATCTTATAAAGAAAATTAATTTATTGCTTTACAAAGAAGCGGAATGATGGTATCACGACTCTTAAAGCGGAAAACTGTATTTATAGAATACAACAGAATAAATAGAATAAAATGCATTTATTTGTCATATATACATACACAGTAAACCTCCCAATATACAGGGGGGTTGGGTTCCAAGAGCACCCGTGACTCGTGAAAACTGTGAATTTTGATTGTGGTTAAAATGCCTCTAAATGCCTATTTTCAATAGTTTAAACACCTAGAATCAGTGAATAGGCTGTTGTTACGCTTGTAGCTTCGGTTAGAAAGCAGTAAACCAATCGCAGAGTGATTATGGAGTGGCAGCTGTCTTAACAACCAATCAGCATGGCTGATTCGGAGGAGAAGGCGGGAGTTAAGGCTTAAAAACTGTAGTGTTTTATTTACTCAGAAGCTCACTTTCTAGGGACACTTGAAATAGTCGTGTTTAGTATTGAGAGGCGTTGGAACTGTATGCTGTAGGAACGTCCCCGACTCTCGAGCTCTGTGTTCATGTAAACAGGTTCTTAAATATAGCAGTTTTGTTAAAGATAAAACTTCTCTGAAATAACGGCACTCCACACATTGGTGTTCTTTTCAGCTCAAAACACTTTAGAGATCTTTATTATATTATTACATCACTTACCACAGACCGGCTCGTGCAAACTTCACACTGCACTCCGGTTCGAATCACAATCCCACGCCCTTCCTACTATAAGGCGACAGTGCTACTCACTGTACCCCTATGATGCATAACTCTGAAACAGCTTTCCAGATTTTAAAATGGTTATAAAACTCTGAAATTGTTTTCAAATACAGACATTGCCTATCTGACAGAGCCTATTCACTTGTCCTCTTAGTAAATATCAAATATATAAATTAATTATTATACTAATAGAATTAACCATTTTAAATATTTGGATGTAAAGCACATTATGACTATTCTTTTTTTCAATATTTTTGTAGCCGTTGAAATCGCAGTTAATTGAACCACCAGCAGGCCGCCTTTCTAACGGTAATTCAAATCCTGCTGCTCCTCTGACATTTCTGCTAATGTGAGTGTGAGCGTAACATAATGTGGGGAAAAAGCTCCCGTAGTGAATTAGACACCAATTAAACGCTGTTTTTCTTTTTTTTTAATCACACAAATGTAAGGTGAGAGCAAAAAAAACACACACACACACACACACACACACACACACTTAAATATGCACAAGATCAATCTCCACAGACAAATACTGACAGTAGGCTCAGGTGGCACAGCAGTCTTACACCCCTGCTGAAGCCAAGTTTGGTGTGAAACCATGACCAGTGACTTCATATTTTTCAGAGAACCTTCTCAAATTCAACAAAGCATCATGGAGCTAGGCAGTGCTCAGGGAATTCACAGACAATAACCCTGACCAAACGTAAAAACAAAATAAAGGCCATGAATCAATAAGACATAAAATCCAAAAAAGAAGAACAAGGCCGACTCTCAATAAAGTTCTAAAGTGGGTCTTTGACACATTTGAGCACAACAAATGCTCATACAGCACAAATTCAACATGTTCTCAGTACCAATGCTTACTATTAAATTCCAAACAGCTCCTACAAAAAGTATTATCCAGGGAATTAGTAAAAATAAACACACACAAACACAATGGCAGTATGTGAGAGCAAAGGAGATCGATCTACTTTATAAATCAGAGCTCTCTGTAAGTCACCGGTGGATTTACCCACATTTAAGGAAGTTCTGCTAGCCTGGAGCACTCGTCTATCAGCAGGGCTGTCCTGCAAGTCAATCAGGTGGCCAAAATGTGCAGAGGAATTTAAAATATCCAAACTGAGACAAAGCAATGGAAATCCCACATACACATGATAAAGTTACATTTGTGATATTTCTTTATTCACCCTGCCATGTAAAACTAATTTTAAACAGGTAAAAGCTGAAATAAATAAAGAGAACTAAACTGTGATGTGATGTCTTTAAAAACAAGCTCCTTTTAAAGCTGATTTTCCAGGATATTGATCAGTATTGCACTTTACAGCCATACACGTGCATATAGAGACACTGAAATTATTTCAGTGTTGAGTGCAGATGCTAAAAAAGTGATGATGTGTTACAGCTTCTTTCTAGCCTTTCGGCAGCAGCCAGGGTGACGATCTCCATGCATCTCTGCACGTTCAAGTCGGGAGAACAAAATGTTCAAGGAAACAAACAAGTGGGTACAATACTTATTAAAACAAATCTTTATTAAATCAACAAATGTGAATTTTGCATGATTGTGGAAAGCACAAAGCTCCTTTATTTCACCATGACCTTAGTAATAAAAAACAAATATTTACTAGTATCTCTGAACAAATATTAATTGCACTATTTGATTATTGTCGAGTCACATTATTATCCACCGTGTGCAGCATGGACAGCAGCTAGATTATATGTGAGTGACTCAGTACGGTCCTGGAAAGTTGTCACAGGTATCTGGAGCCATGCTCACTGCAGTGCATCACACAGATGCTGACT
The DNA here is from genome assembly GCA_034509265.1 of Microcambeva bendego. Lineage (NCBI taxonomy): Eukaryota > Metazoa > Chordata > Actinopteri > Siluriformes > Trichomycteridae > Microcambeva > Microcambeva bendego. The sequence continues at coordinate 21,026,690 of JAYDZG010000011.1, forward strand.
GAATACCACCATCAAGGTGGTCCCACAGATGCTCAATTGAGGAAAGCGGGGGCCAGGGTAATACTTGCTCATGTGGGACATTTCTAGTGTGACGTGCAGCATTTTCTTAGTGGAAGATACCCCCCCGTCTGGGTGGACAACCAGCTTGTACGGGTGTACATGATATATCTTATATACTCACCAAGCCAGGGCACTTTTTATTATATAAAGGAAAGGTGGATAACTGGATTTTAAAAAAGATGCTGCAAAGATCGTGTTCACTCCTTTTCAATTACAATGTTATCCGGTAATGGTTTTATACAACCACACCACACATCCCTCAAGTCGTATTATTTGAATCGCTTTCTTCTTCAAACATACAAAAAACATTGTAGCATCAAGTTTATTCCACAGTGGAATTTTCCAGTTCATAACAACAAGGTTTAATTATTTTCAGTGTTACAAGAGTAACAGAAATGTATTAGAGACGGTTAATATATCGGAAGTTTGGTTGCCATAGTGCATTTTTTTTACTTTAATTGAGCCCTTTATATTTTCCACTTGTTTCTTCAAAGCTCTGATTGTTTTTCTTTAACTGCCTTTCCACACCTTTGTGTTTGTTGTATTGCATCAAAATCAACACTTATTGGACAACGTATTTGCTACTACAACTGTGGAGATAGATGTTGATTCAGTACTTTAGATCTACAGTACTAATATTGATACAACATATCCAGTTAAACCCAATTTTCATTACATCACCAAATTACAATTATATGATATGATTTAGAATATCACCGGGAAACAATTTTGGTGTATTTATAGGTTACACACTTGTAAAGAATGTGCATACTCATAAATTATTGTAACTGAAAACACATGCAGAAAATCTCTAAAATGCTGCTTTATTCTCTGAAGTTTTACTTTCAGTGTCTCCTGTTGGAGTCGCCACAGCGGATTGTGTTCTGCATTTTTGATTTGACATGGTTTTCACAGTGGATGCCCTTCCTGATACAACCCTCCCTTGTTATCCAGTAATCCTATTTATGGCTGGCACAACAATGCACTGGTTTATGCATCCTGGAGGCTGCCATCTAATCTGGTTGCATGGTTTTTTTTGGACTGTGGGAGGAAACCCATGCAGGAATGAGAAGAACATGCAAACTTCGGACAGAAAGGACCCAGACCGCTTCGTCTGGGGACCGAACTCAGGACCTTCATTTTCACAGGGCTACAGTGGCTACGTGGCAGTGCTGGGATTCAAACTCTAAACCTTTCAGTTGGTAGTCCAAAGCTCTACCCACAAAACTATCACAGCTACAATCAATAATAAATAACGTTTTTACCAAATATGATGTTTTATAGCATTCAGTTTGCATCTTGATTAAAGTTGTAGTTTAGGATAATTAGAGAAAGGAATGAGATCACCAGATCAGTGTTATTTTGTTGCTTAGCAACAAGAACCTTGCAGAATTGTTTACATTAAATGCAATTGTCAAGGAACATTATGGCCTGATTTATTTTTTATTACTGCTTCGATTAATACACAACAAAACATTTAACATTACAGCTTCAATTAACTATAGCACATTAATTCATTTAGGTTCTGTTTAAATTGAAATGCATTTTTAAAACAGAACAATGTGAGACGAGGAGGTTCACTGGACTCCAGCCAACAGTGAATAAAATTGTATAATGCAAATATTTTCATTGTGGATGAGGGGAATGATTTGAGTTCTTATAAAAAATGCAGTTACCAATAAAAGGTTTATCGGAGTTAATGATTTTAGATACCCATAATGCAATCATTGACATTTTGGACATTTTAAGCATTAAACAGGCACGTTAATGCCAAGTGACTTACAGTACTGTGACAGTACACAGTCTAAGCATTATTGCTTTTTATGTGATATTCTGATTAAATTATTTCTTTTTATTTTAAATCAAATTTTATAGCACTTTTAATAACATTGTCTCAAAGCAACTTTACAGAATCCTGGACTGACAGACCAAAAATCCTAATTGAGCAACTCTAGGGAAACAATGACAAGTAAAACTCCCTTCAAATATTTAATCATTCATCAATCATTTAGCCATTTTGTTGGCCTCACAGCAAGCAGAACCTGGGTTCGATCCCTGGGTGGGGCGGTTCAGGTCCTTTCTGTGTGAAGTTTACATGTTTACCCAGGTTTGTGTGGGTTTCCTCCCTGAGCTCCGGTTTCCTCCCACAGTCCAAAAACATGCAGTCAGATTAATTGGAGACACTGAACGATTTTTTGTTTGCTGGAGGAAGATAATGTGCTGATCTATCAGAAGCATTAAGCAACTTGGCCGTAAAAACCTTGCTTAAGGGCAAAACAGCAGCTGTGTGCGCAGTGCAATAAATGTAGCAAAGCAAGTAGTTGTGGGAGAAAGAGAAAGCAGCTATAAACTAAAAAAGACTGCTGCTCCACAAAAGCTTCCAAACACAGCTCGATGAAAAACTTTAACGACTGGTGACTTTTTGTGACGTGATTTCTTCAATAGTGCATCGTTTTGAATCTACAGACGAAAGTAAAATCTTACTGTGACAATAAGCTTACTGCAGGAGAGAAAAACAACAGATGTAATCACAGAAAAGACGATTATTTCTCCATGTATGCCTGAGAATTATAGATTGCACCATCAATGCCCCAACTCAACCCACTCATCTCACTGACATGGCTAACGGCTTTCACACTGGCTGACCCCTGTTATTAAAGATGTGCAATGCCATGGCAACAACAGCGTTTCTTCTTCGATTTGTAAACTGACCATGTAGTCTGCTTCAAGAAATGCTATTGATTATTACAATACTCATTTTCAGGGTGATTAGGGGTCATGCAGGGAGCAAACACATATAAACCTGTGATTATCTCTTACAAGAAAAAAAGAAAATGTGTTGACAGATGATTCTGTTACAGGTCAGGACAGAGAAATTAAATCTTTACAGAATTTTGGAAATAAGGCACGAACGTTTGGACAGTAGATCAAATAAGGAAAAATATAAGATGAAGGGAAGACATAACCAGATATCTCTGAAACATCATGCTGGTTGTACAAAGATTGCTAAAGTATAAAACATAATAACATAACAGTTTTTTATTTTTAAGTAAATAAATAAATGTACCTCAAACTAGTTTAACCCATTTGTTCATTTGATTCATGAACTGCACTTTAGATCTGTTTAGAAGGCCGTTTAGAAAAAAAATGCCCAGCAAGCTGAATCGCTTATTCGCAGTGGTGCCATTTGTCCACTCATGTTAAACTTTTACCACAGCAGCATGCAAAAAGTTCACAAACTGCAGTTTCAGAAATACTACCACCCTAAAATCCACGAAACCATTGAGGAATATGTGTACAGACAGCAAAGCATTGAAAGTAGTCATAATAATGTGACTCACAAGCGTATTACCACAGAGACTGAAATAAAGCTGTATTGTGTTGTGTAAAACACCTAATCTCACCTTCACTGGAGTAGCGATGAGGTGGCAAATCAAATGGTACAGGGAAACCTTTAGAAGAGCTTGAGACAGGGAAGATATTCTTCTCTACAGGAAATGTGCTCATACTCTTCAAAAAGAAAAAAAAAGTGATGCATTATAATTCGAAAAGCACTTTCAGGTTCTTTTTGCTATTCCAATTTGGAACAGCAGGTACCACACAGCATTTGCGAGGTAAAAAATCTGATAACCACATATAAGCCGAAAATACTTCACACTGTTCTGGTGAAAGTGAGTTTTATTCTGAATGGGAGTCACTTTCCATTAAGTGCACTTGTGTGTGAGCTTTGGTTGTGTGTAGCATGTATGAAACTGTAATTTACTCTGTAAGCGTGTGTAGGAGTGGAAGAGATGTAGGGCGTGTTCTCTTTGGCAGATTATAATGGAAAGACTTTCTAAAGGCCTGTACAATTTGCATGCATACTTATCAGAATTCATCAGAAGTAAAATGGCATAAGCATAAACAATGTCTGTGTAACAACTGAACTTATAAAATTCAAGATAAGATGTTAAAAGTATGTTTGAAAACTTAGTAACCCTTCTACATAGAAGAATTTTACATCATCCTTACACACTCATGAGAGGACGATTATTCAAATTCTTAAATGCCATAAAATTTTGTCCTTCGCATTTTTTTTCACATTCATCCTTCACATTTTAACCCAATCCGTGCAGTGAAACACACATATACACACTGGTGAACACTAGTTAGAGGTTAGGTGCCTTGCTCAAGGGCATTTCAGTCGTGACCTGTCGGCTCTAAGAATCGAACGGACAACCTTCTGATCACAAGCCCAGATTTCAGGCCACGGCTGCCTCATTTTTTTTTTTTACTATGGCAAAACTTCTCTTATAGAAAATAACCAATTAGGCAGACGAACGTGGAGCAACAAAGTGAGTTATTTTAAGTAAATAAATGAGCATTGATATTTAATTTGAATAAATGTGTACAAGTGTATTTACTTTTAAATTCAGGCTTTTCAGTTACAGTTGACAATATCTGGGCATGGGCAGCCCAAATGGGGGGGAAAACATAGAGAAATTCCAGGCAACCACTGTCTGTACATTTAATTTCATGGCAAGCTTAAGTTAACATGACAGCCAAACATAATGGTGTAACATTAGAAACGCTTAACATTTGTAGAAAGCACCTGCTACCTGCCAATGTGCTTTACAATCAAATGCTAAAATGGGATTAAACCGGAGGAACAGAATGCACAGCATTTAAACTGTATTACAAATGTTCTCTATTAAATGCTGCTTCATTTGACAATGCAAGGATTCCTGGGAAGAAATTCTGGGGTGATTTTTAGACTCTGATAGTGAAGTTTAACATCAAACTAACTACATTTTTTGATAAATGAAATTTGGTGAGCTGATTAAATAACTTTGGTGGAAAAAACAAACAATATTTCCTAAATATAGGGAAATTATAAATTGTAAAATGTAATAAAAATGTAATAAAGACTTGTTAATGCTTGATAAATGACTTTAAAGATCACATAGACTTTATGTTTTAATATAACATTATACAAGAAAATGTGGTTTGGTAGCTGTAAAAATATAAAAATAAATATTGAAAATATGCAATATAAAAGCACATAAGAACTAAAATATAATATGTTATTATTATTATTCTACAAATAGTATACATGTACAAAATTTGAAGTTAACTGTGCATTAAATAACAGCTTTAAGAGTGCAGGGTTCGAGACAGTTCGATTGCTGTCTCAGCAACTATGGGTGTGAGTATGTTAGGTGTAATGGAGGCCACAGCTTAATTGTCCTGAATCTTTTCCATTGGGTAGGAGACAAGGTCTGTAATCTTTTAACTTGCTAACTAAACTTTACCATAAATTATGTAAATACAAATGTATGTACATTTTGCAGTAATGTAATATTCAGGATAAATGGTAGGCTAATCTTTGGACCAGACTGCAGTAAAAAAAAAGAAATAAAACAATAGAAAGGAGGACAAAGTGAAAAATACACCCTGTTAAAATAATGAGACGAGTATCCTGAATGTCTGCGACCATCAGACACTTTAGATCAGAAAGTAC
>JAYDZG010000011.1:21064907-21076894 GCA_034509265.1 Microcambeva bendego
TTCCAGAAATGTTTCTGCACCCTTCTCAGATCTGTGCCTCATTACAATCCTGTCTAGGAGGTCTACAGACAATTTCTTGGATGTGAGCATTTCCAAATCACGTTCAATCAACTGGATTTTACCACAGGTGAACCATGACTTACCATGTGATTTCTTTAAATTTATTTTAAGATTGCACGTTGTCATTATGGGGTATTGTGAGTAGAATTGTGAGGGGAAATTAATTTAATGCATTTTGGAAACATTTTGGCTGTAAACACGGTGAGTAGTTTCCGGGTGCACTGTAACGCCATCAACCAGGCATAGCGTGAGTGGCCTGTGCTGTTTAAAGTGAATATCGATTCATTCAAATTGAATTTTTAATTTGGTTATCAACTGTCTCCACTTTCATGCAATGTTCATCAGAACATTAAGACTTCAAGATGTGGTGTGACTCATCTCTAGCCGAGGAAGATGCTCCGCAGGACATGCTGCACCGAGCCCAGGCCTGATGCACATTCTTCTGATTTTAATGAAGAAAATCATGCTTTATACCATTTGAGCGAAGTGAATGAAAAAAAGGAGCTTGATTTGATTTCATGTAATCCTTTTACACATTGCTGGAAATGAAAGAATCCTTCACAAAAGGCACAAAATAAGTTTGGCACAAAATGCAGATATGCTGTTTAAAGACGTTTGAAAGGCAGTAACACTTAAGATAAGAGGGTTGGAAAGACATTTTTAAGGCAAGACATTAAATGGTTGAAGACCTAGATTAGTAGGTAATTTGTCTCATGTTTTACGCCACAAGCAAATTGCTTTTGTATACTGCCCCAAAGGAAAGCACAAGAAAAATGAGTTAACAGGGCTTTGCTCAGTTTGATGAAATACTCCAGCATTAAATCTTGCTCAGAGCAAGCAGCGTATTAAATTGCCCCTGTTCTGAATTTCATATGATTACTAAATTAGTGATGGCAGGAAAGAGTGGGTTGCTGCTGGTAATGGGGAAGAATTGACTAGACTGAGCAGCAGGTTCCCTCTGGCTGACTCTCAGATGCTGAAGGCATCTAAACCATGCTACATCCTTACGACAGCCTCTCTTAAAGCCACTCGTTTCTATTATAATCTTGTTCTTTTGAATAAGTGGGTGTAAGTAAGCCTATCTAATTATAACAACTTAACTCACTGGTCAATAATCATTATTAATAATAATAATAATAATTATTATTATAGTTACGCTTTGGTGGTTAACAGGTGCATTGGCCATCTTAATCCAACTGGATACATAAAATGACACCACTAATAACTGGACAAGTGCCAGTAAAGCACATGTGATAAAAAGCATGTGCTCTAGCTTGTTATATAAAAGGGTTTCTCAGCTTTGAGATCCTAGAGTGCATTTTATACATAATGCAAACACACTGTCTGCACCCCAGATGCTGTTTGTGTTCATTAAAGGCAAGTTGCATCAATTATCACTCTTTTTAGGTTTAGAAAAATAAACCAGATCAGAACCCTTAATGGAAATAGAGCATATTAAACAAGACCTGTAATCAGCAAGTTAGGTGTTGCTAAATGGTACCTGTGGTATCTCAGGCGGCTGCTAGATTGTTTAAAAGTTGTGTACATGGCACCCAGGTGGTGCAACTAGCTCACCACCACTGAGATTCTGAACTATTCAGTTTAAAAGTCTGGGATGTCAGTTGGTACCATCCAGCAAGCGTAAATGGCAGTGCCATGCGTCTACTAGGGTGGAACGACCGGATAATGAGTGGAGTCCTCAAACCCTGTGGACTCTGATTAGCAGATAGAGAGGTGTCTGCACATGGGTTTGAGGGGGCATGCACAGCAGTACACCCACCCAACTGCAATCAGGTATCCCCCAGCAGCAGAAGACAAATTTGCTACTCTAAATTGGAATAAAATGCATTCGTAATTCTTAGGGGGTGTGTTGCTACATGCTTGCTTTGGTTGCTCTGGTTACTGTGGTATATTATTTTGTTTATGACGCTATTATGTCAATTTAAAATTAAACAAAATCTAGCCAGGGTACCTGCATGAACAAATGAATCAATTGGCTATTACAGGGTGGGAGCCGGACTGGGTATTGTTTCATAATTGCTACAGTTAAAATCTCTGCTGGCTGATCCATGGCGTCTGCACAGAATTCGAGGCATAACGTGTTGATCAGGGTTTGGCTCCTTGCACAAAGCTGATCTGCGTATGAGCTCACCTTGTGCAGGTGAAAAGATGCACTCAGTACTACACGTGTATCAGAAGAGGAGTTATTCAGGTGCCACTCTCCTTAGTCAGAGTGGATGGCTGTATTGGTAGGAGAAAAAAAAATAAGAACACAATAAAGTTCTGAAAAAGTTTCTGAATCCACTGATCCACAGCAGATTAAAGATGATGAATACCTTTAAGTAAATAGACAGCTTATTATACAAGTGTTGTAATTAGCTTTGTTTTGTTTTGGGAATAATTATGCCCCTGTAAATACAACGCTAATCATTTTTTCTGCTTATTTAATGTAAAATCGCTGGATGTGTTATTACTTTGGGGAGATCATGGAAGAACTGACCTGACTTAGGGAAGCATGATATCATCACATTTTAGCCCAAAAAGACCTTGTGTGAGACCTTTATGAATCTGGTGCATAATTCCTTATGTACATGGCAGTTTGCTGTAGCCTTGGGGTTTATAATCCAAAGATTGACAGTTCCAATGCCACCACTGCCAGGTGGCTGCTGTTGGGCCCTTGAGCGAGGCCCTTAACCGTCATTGCTCAGACTGTATACTGTAACTGTAAATCGCTTTGGATGAAAGTGTCTGCTAAATTCTGAAAATGTAAAATGTATAAAATGTCTCTGTCATTCAATGTTTTTGATTGAAGGATTCTACCAATTTTCCATTCTATGGTTATTTTTATGTGAAACTGGTCCATGGTGCAAAAAAGTTTAGGAAGCCTTAGGTGAAGGTACTGTACTAGTAATCGGTTTATTGGCAGTTCAAGCTACATCACTGCCTCAATAATTTTTTTGCCATATGTTACATATATGTTCTTTCCTGGTACCACGTTAAAGCTAAATATATCTGGGCTGAGAATGTGGAGAATTGTGAAAACTAGATTTTCAAACCCTTTGAGACATTTGAGTCGTTAACACCTTCAGCAGACCAGAAGAAAAAGGACAGCTGAAGAAAAAAAGACGGGAAAGAATAAAAATTAAGATGAGAAGAGGCAAGAAGCTGAGGACATCCAGATGACACCTCCGTGTGACTTATGGGCTCAGAATCTGAGAGAACTGCAGCCAGCCCTCTACTGGCTCCTCTCAGCAGCACTGTGTAAAAAAGAGAGAGGAGGAAAGGGATTTTAAGGAAGCCTGCACAGATTGCAGTCTTTTATTTTCTGCCAAACACACTGCCTGGCATATGAAGGCTCAAAAATTGTGTGTGTGTGTTTAATTTTTTTTAAAGAAGCTGAAAAAAAAGCTTGAATAGACGACACGAGAACTTGATGCAGGACTTTAGTAAGAAATATTTTCTTTGATATTTATTTATGAATGTACATTCACACTGGCAGCATCATCATAAAGTGACCGGTTCTCATTCCTCTTCATTTACGGCTGGTGATTTTCGGCGACAGGAGCCTGGGCGAACGTGAACGATGCAAATTAGGTGAAGTCAGTGACATGGAAAAGTTTAACTTTATGCAAATTAGGAGCAAAGCAATGGTGATTATGAACCATTTTGGTTCCTACTAAAGACCGAAGAGAAACACATCATCAGAAGTGATGAAGAACAAACTATTTTCTTGTCATGTTGAACAGTGAACACTGAGAAGGGATGGAAGCGATTGATTTCTATTTTATTTTTAGCAGGAACTCATTTGAAACATTTTGGACTGTGTGTAGGTATAAAAGATGCAGGATTTGAATCTTGGCAGTGCTATCAGCCGGCCGTGTATCCACACAGACTTGACAGGCAAAGTCTGAGATAAGTGGCCAAAGATCTGACACTGTTTGTTGGATTCATTGCATTCCAGCCATGCACCTGTGTTACTTGGTGGGAGCAGACATCCAGTGATCCTGACCATTTGAAAAAATGAAATGATCTTTGTATGTTCCTGACTGAGGAAGTTATGGACCTTTTTCTCTTGGAGGTCCTTCAGACCTCCCGCGGCTGCGGCTGCCCTAATTCCTCTCACTGTTAGAGGCGGTGTTGAGCAGGAATGGACGGGCTTTATCTGTTATTCTCACTCAGCCTCCTAAGGCTGTATAATTAGTCACATTGAAACTGTGGTCACAGTATTGGAGAGCTCGACGTTTTTTATTGGCTAACGTTAGACACTAAATAATTAGATAGAAGATAATACATTAAATCACAAGCGCTCTGTCCTGAGGTTTTAATTGCTTTCTTGATCGGAACTGTTCACCGTTTTGTCTGCCGCTTGCCTGTACTTCTGCCTGGCTGTCTGCCTGCCCGGCTGCCTGCATGCTGTTCCTTCTACTTGTCTTCCTGCCCATAACTGTCTTCCTGTCTTCCTAATCCAGTTTCAATTATATTCAGTGACTGATAAACAGACATCAAATGGACTAAATGCTTTAAACTCAATGTAGAAAGAGCAATAAAACATTTAACATAAATTTGCAGCTTGTGATGTATTATCACAACATTAGATAGATCTGTTTATTAGAGACTAATAAATACATCTACATTTATGGCATTTAACACACACTTATCCAAAGCTACTTACAGTAGTATGATGCTATATATTGTCTTAGCAATTAAGAGTTAGGGTCCTTGCTCAAGGGTCCAACACTATGAACATGGCAGTGGTGGGGCTTGAACCAGTGATCTTTTGTTTAGTAGTCCAGGACCTTTACCATTGATTAATGTAGACTTATATGTACTATACTAATGCCTAGTTCTCACTACATGATTTTTGGCCTGATTTTTGCTCACTGGCTCAATGTGCCGACTCGGAGCCAAACCAGCATTCACCGGTGGGTCGAAACTTGGCTCTCGATTGTTATGTGTGAACCGTTCAACAGCTCGATCCGATCAGCTGATCAAGCACTCTCAGACAAAAGACCAGTATGTTAAATATCTGTCACCTGTCGGCAAGTCAGAATCTTTTAGTGTGAGCAGGTTGCAAGTGGCAGCCAGTCGAAAGGAGGCTTACAGCATGTGTGACCTTATTGTTCAGAATACTACACCAAAAATAATATATTGACCTCCAACTCACTACGGAATCCTCTCAGATTGATTTTTTTTTTCTGCAAATCAGCGCTCAAACTACTTGGATGACTTGCTTATTGCTGGCATGCATTTTTGGACAAAGTGTCATAAGCCTTTCTTCACACATTTGTTTGGGTGACAAAATGTAATTTGGGAGACCAGACAGACTCCTCCTGTTGCTAGATGGTGTAATGGACCCCCCCTCCCTTAATCACTGATCAGTAGTGTAGTGTGTTAACCACAAAAGAGACAACAAGAAGATATCCAGTTGTGAAGTGTGAAGTGGGCAGTTTCATCTGTATCATATTTGTTTGAATGGATTTTGAAAGCCAGAAAATACAAGAGGGCGTTCGGGGGTGCAGTGGTGCATTATAAGGGCTCGCACCAGCAGTGCAGTGCCATCTGGGGATCTACACAGGCATGACTGACCATATCTTTGCAGCGAATGGGTGACTTAAGTCATGTGACATGATGGTGATATGTCCAGGTTAATTCTTCCTTGTGCTCAGTGGTGGTGGAGTATCATTGTTGGCTCACAACAGGAGGTCCTGGGTTTGATCCCTTGGTGGGGTGGTCCAGGTCCTTTCTGTGTGTAGTTTGCATGTTCTTGGCGTGTCTGTATGGGTTTACACCGGGTGCTCCGGTGTCCTCCTACAGTCCAAAAACATTCAGTGAGGTGAATTGGAGATACAAATTTGTCAAGAACTGCGTTTGATTTAAACTTGTGAGCTAATTAATCTCGTTTAATGAATAAGTAACCATGAATGTAACCAAAGTGTAAAACAGGACATTAAAATCCTAATAAACAAACAAACAACAAACCTTGTGCCCAGTGTTTGTCAGCGGAACCAGACCCACCTCCACTCTGACCAGATTAAAGCATCTGCTGAAAATGAAACGAAAAATTACCAATACAACGTTTGGATAATAAATTCATGGTCTGGTTTACAGTCGTGGTCTATTTTTATTAGCAGAGGCGTTCACCATGCAGCACCGCATCAATAAATGTTCACTGAGGTCCAGCACAGAGAGGTAGTGAGGAAGGACTGTAGTGATTTTACAGGCCACTCTGCAATCAGCACTCTGCTTTGGTATTTTTACGACATCTCAGGTAGTGCTGGAATAAAGTGGGTTTCTCTTTTAAAGAGTCATGCATGTTACCTGATAAATAAAAAATATCGTTTTATACTGGCAAGACAATAAAAAACATGAAACTGCGTAATTGCCAAGAAGTTCCTGGCCATCTCTGTCATTTTCCCTCTGGCAGAAAGAGATGTTTGCACTGCTGGATGGCTCATCAGTTGTACCGTTCACGCCGAGCGCCTACATATGTTTACATGCTTGTTTTACAAGAATTACAAATACCCGTTATGTGGTAAGACTTCTGATTTATTACTGTTGCATACATTTCAAATAATTCATCATTAGCCTCAGTCGGATAACTGTAATGTAAAATAAATAACATTAAAACTACGGCGCTTGTGTAGCGCAGTGATCATTTTCGCTAGCCCACATCTACATACAGAATTGTTCGGCTGTACAGTTGCATTTTCATTTTTGGCATTTAGCAGACACTCTTACCCAGAGCGACTTACAGTACGGTAACTGCACATCGTCTTAACAAGTGAAGGATGACTGAAGGCATTTAGCATTTTACATTTACAGTATGCAGTCTCAGCAGTTGAGCGTTGAGGGCCTTGCTGAACAACGCTGCTCCTGATAGATGAGACGGGACCAGGCGTGTTTGCTCAAAGAACTTCCAGAACTCACAATGGACTATTTCAGAAACTGGACTGAATAATGAAGTCCTCCTTTATATTCATGGAGTTTCTGCTAGTTATATTTTTTAGTTTATTGTATTTTTTTGTTTGTATGAATTGAATTGTTTCCATGAACTGTATAAATTCTGTTTATTTCAAATATTCTCCAGTCCACTTAAGAAGGATGGCCCCATGCTGATTCTGGTTACTCCAAGTTTTCTTCCTGTATTTTTAGGGAGTTTTTCCTTGCCACAGTCACCTTCGGCTTGCTTAGCAGTTTTAGGTCTGGTGGTCCTAAACTCTGTAAAGCTGCTTTTTGACGATGTCTATTGTAAAAAGCGCTATACAAACCATTGACCTTCTGTTTAGTTGATTAGTGTCCTTAACTCCTAAATCACAGTAGTAGCTCAGTGGATAAGGGCACTGGACCAGGAATCAGGAGGTTGCCAGTTTCTTCGCCAAGTTGCTATTGTTGAGACTTCAAGCAAGGCCCTTAACCCTCAATAGCTCACACTGTATTTAGGGTAAGCCATTCTCAACCTTGCAGAGAAAAAATAGACCCAGTTCTAGTACTGTGATAGTACTACATTAAGTTTTCAGTTGCAGTAGAAACCAAAGAAAACCCATTCCTTTATTTTGTGATAACAGTTCTACATCCTTGCAGAGCTCAAGATGAAGTCCCATGATACCATCCAAAGAAACTTAAAAAGAAAAGATTTTTTCCTTTCTTCAGTTTAATGTTGGGGCTTCTAAACAATGGGTGTTGTTTGTTATGTCGTTTGTTATGTCGTTTATTATATCGATCACTACATTCAGTTTTGTCCTGAATTATGATCCAGTCGGCACCGTCATGTCTAGACTTACATCTTAATTAATCATTCTCCATCCCAAAAGACTTTTCTTCCCAGTCTCACAAGCATCCCTGTCAGAACAACCTGCCTGGATGCTCAATGAATGTTTTTTGCCAGTGAACGCTGTCTAGAGCCCCGCAGTCTGGGTTTTTCATCTCAATAACAGCACTCAGAGAAAAATGACTACCCTGAGGCCAACAGGAGATGTATTACTGCTTTAAACACAGTGTGTTCGGATGACTACCATGTAAAGAAAGTACGGGCACTTCTGCGAAGAGCTTCGTAATAAACGTGACTCGTGTGTCCTCGTTCTCTCTGAGCAGGGCTCGCTCTGGAGCAGTTTGTGACCCTCATGGGGAGGAAGCTATCAGCGGAGGACTCGTACGAGAAGACGAGACAGATCTTCAGCGCGTTTGATGTACATTGTAAGTTCTGGCTGTATGTCTCTCTCTGTCCTGTTTTTTCTCAAGATTCATTTTTGTGGGGCAGATAGAAGAGAGGGTGTGGCACTTAAAAATAAGCCTTGATGCCTGGGGTGCATTCTTGCCTCGGGTTACTTCAGTGAAGAGTGTTGTATGTTCTCCATGTGTTTGCATAAGTGTTCTTCAGTTCTCTTCCTCTTCACAAAACATGGAGACATTATTTTATTCATTCATTTAGGGTGACACATTCAGGAGTTCTGGTTTCCTCCTTCAGTCCAAATACTTGCAGGCAGGTTACCTGGAGTCACGTAATTGCCCTGTTGCTTAATGCTTGTGCGTATATGTGTGTGTGCTCTGGACTGGTACCCCATCCAGGGTGTTACCGTTTGTGCCCTTCACCCATTGTAAATCTGGCGTAGGCTCCGGCATCCCCTCATGACCCTGATTGGATGTTCAGTTAAGTGAGTTTATTTCTTCAGAGTCTGTTTTACGCCTACGTTTTTTGCTTAAGCCTGGTCAGGGTTGCAGTGGGCTCATTCATTGTGTGAGTGGCAGTGCTTACATTTTGTTAGCAGATCAAAGCGACTTACATTTGTGACAGTTAACAGTTCAAGCAATTGAGCTTTAAGGTCCAACCTGTCAGTCGTTGGGCTTGAACCGGCAACCTTATGATTCCAGATGCAGTACCTATGCCCTATGCAGAACCCTAACCACTAGGCTTAACCACACATAGCACACACACACACACGCCTAGTGCAATTGGCCCTCACAGATAGACTCTGACCCAGGCCCTTTTTGCTGTGTGTGTTGCCCCACCCTTTTTCCCCAAAGATTTTTGGACAGTGCACATCCAATCTAGACCTAAAAATTATTACAATAAATTTTGGAGAAAAATATAACCCTCATTAAAAATATAAAAATTATAATAAAATAAAGGTTTTACAATAAAACAAAGCTCGTTTGTCCCCACTTCATTTGGAAATTATGTTTTACCAAGGTTTTGTGTCTTGTCTGTTTGTATGAGAACTTGTGTGATATAGGTATATTTATGTTGCCCTGTAACTCAAGAACCCAGGAAAGAATAAAATAAGATTCCTAGATGTAAATGTGTTCAGAATGTGCAGGGCTCAGTCAGTAGAGGGCGCTGTTTGTCTCTTTCTCTCATTTAACATTAGAGAGAGATCAGTAGCTGGTTTGTTGGATCGGCCCACACTGGCCAACCTTCACTCCCCAAATGCATCAATGAGCCTTGGCCACCCTTGACCCTGTCGCCGGTTTACCACTGTTCCTTGCTTGGAGCACTTTTGATAGATACTGACCACTGAAGAGCTGTGGTTTTGGAGATGCTCTAATCCGGTCATCTAGCCATCACAATTGATACGTTTTCACTTGCTGCCTAATATATTTCACCCACTAACAGGTGCTGGGATAAAGAGATAATCAGTGTAATTCTTTTCACCTGTCAGTGCTCATTACGTCATGCCTGGTCGATGTAAATATTGAGCATTTCCATTCAAAACAACATGTCTGAAATAGTTTCACTGTGTAAATGCTACATTTCTGTCAACTTCATGCCTCACTTTATGTGCGTGAATAAAATGAAATAGACTTGTGTTTTCAAACATGTCCTGTGTAATACAGTATATTTCGTTTGGTGATCTAACATCATTCAGTGTGATAAATAAGCAATAACAGAAGGTGAAAATTACCCTTTCACACCTTTTAGGCATAATGAGTCTCAGAATCCTGGACCATGTTTGTATGTGTTTTTTACAGACACAATCTAACATCAAGTTGATTACCTTCACTATAATATTGGGTTTTCATCCAAAACCCACCGCAAGGTAAATGATGAACGAATATAAAACAGCAATGTAGTACAAGAACAAGTAACAAGTTCTGTTGTTAGCGGGTGCTGATCTAGAATGAGATTACTAGTGAACCATTAAATTAATCTTAGAAGCCAAATTGTTTTTGAGGGTTCATTTATCTATTCTCTGAATTATTAGAAACCTGAAAGAAGCTCATTAAAGACGTGATTAGAAGTTTGAGTCAAAGTTTCACAATTAGCTTAAGTTGTTGCAACATTGAAGGCTCATTTTAACCTTGTAACAAGAAACACTTTTGAATACAAATAACAAACCAGGTTATGTCCAGGACTTCATATTTCAGTTCGGCACTACCTATTGCAGGTATAATATTCTGAGCACTGACAGGGGAAGTGAATAACACTGATTATCTCTTCGTCATGGTACCTGTTAGTAGGTGGGATATATTATGCAGTAAGTGAACATTTCATCCTCAAAGTTGACGTCAGAAGCCGTAAAATGGACGATGTGGACAAAGTTGTAATGGTGAGACGACGAGTATCAGGAAGGTCATAATCGTGTCTATAACAAATCCATACATATGCACATATTATTTAATCATGTGTGGTAAATGTATTAGTCTGGTCAGAGTCATGGTAGATTCAGTGCTTCTTTCCGAAACACTAGTCGAAGGGCATCACACATTCACTCACTCACCTGTAAAGTAAATCAGAGTTACTGGCATGTTTGAGAAGTTGGCAGGAAACCAGAGCACCTGGACAAAATGCTCTCAGAAACTGGGGCATCCTAGACTGCACACTGTTTATAATCCGATGTAATGGAGAAAACCTGTCTTCCTGAAACATTAATACTGGATCACCAGACTGTACAGTATTAAAAGTGGAGCACACCACTGACCATACATATACGGTATTGTCTTTATTCAGCACAGATTCGAGCATTTACCTGGCTAACTTGGCTAAAAATACAGTATTTTTATTGGGGTGTTTGGTTGGCGGGGTGGTCTAGATCACCAACATTACAGAGAGCTCAAGGACAGCAGTGGTATCAACCTGGTAGTCGACCAACAGGCACAAAAAGAAAGGCAAGTTGCTGTTGTAGTGATGCCTGCAGTTGTCCACATGGCTTCTCTTTAAAAATCTCTGTGAAAATCTGCTGGCTGTAAGTGCTGTAAGTAGTAATTCAAGATGCTAACGCTTGTGCCACCTCATCTCATTGTTTTTAATGGCCTGATGCTACTGCTAATGATACGCCATGTAATCTATAGTGTATCTAGATAGACTGTTCGAATAACCTGCCTTATAAGGCGATGAGTTAATAGAACGTTCACTTGTTAGACAGCTGTCTAGTTTAACAGCAAGGGAGCGAGGCAGCTCAGCGTTTTCTAACACACCCATAGTTTCACAGATGGGCAGGGATGGGAGGATTTAATAACGTTGATCACAAACAATGTAAAATTATGCTAAAACTAGATGCTGGTGCCACCTAGGGGCGACAATAAGACAATAATAATACGGTGGTTGGGAACAACTGTGTGCTAGTCTGTGGGTCTGTTAATGTGACAAAGATGAAAACTGAAAACCGCAGATATGATTCATGTCTTTGTTAGATTCTTCCAGGGCATCTTTGGAGCCTCTCTTCATCATTTATCTGTGTTCTGTTTTAGTCTTTTTCCACCATAAGAGAAAACCTCTTTCATATGTTAAAACTGTTATGCTAACACTACCTGGCTAACTAGTAAGTTAGTTAGCTAGTACCTAATATTGTCCAGTGAACAATATTACATGATTTGCGATTGTTTTGTTCTGTTTGTATGTAACAGTGTGTGTTTGAACTGTGCAATTTCCACTTCGTTGTTATTAGCCTGTTACACACAAAACGTAATCCAGCTAAGGCTTCATAAGATCG
>JAYDZG010000011.1:21084445-21098377 GCA_034509265.1 Microcambeva bendego
TCCATAGTAAGACAAATTGGGATGCTTCTACTCCCCCTAGGAGTGGGGGTCCTGTTAAGAATTTCCCCATCAGCTGCTGTAAAACGCGCCAGCCCACAAGTGCTGACAGTTGACAACTCTCAGCTCAGCTACTGGTAGGCCAAGATTTCAGATTTCAGTTTTGATAACACTGGACATCAGTTGGTTCTTGGAGGGTTTTCTTTCCATTCTTCCCACTGTAGCCTCACAGCAAGAAGGTCCTGGGTTCGATCCCCAGGTGGGTCGGTCCGGGTCCTTCCTGTGTGGAAGTTTGCATGTTCTAAACACTTTGTTGGCCTATGATGATAGCTGAGACCAGTGTGCTTGGTGTGTCACGTTTTAAATGAAGTGTCTCTCTATCTGGACGGGGGTATGTTTCTAATTTTACGTTGTTGTTTTTTTGTAAAGCTTTGAGTTAACATTTCTGTTGCAAAAGCACTATATAAATAAAATGAACTTGAACTCTCCCCGTGTCTGCGTGGGTTTTCTTCAGGAGCTCTTGTTTTCTTACACAGCCTTAAAAAAACATGCATTCAGGTTGATTGGAGACTGTTCGGTGGGTTTCTACTCAATGTAATCTACACAAAGCCATGACATCCTCCAACAGGATAAGCAATTACATGAGTGAGGGTGTTCTTCTGTTAATAACTGTTAGAGAATCATACACTGAAGGTTCCTTGGGAGGGGAAATGTTCTTCCACAGTACTACTGTCACCTTTGCTTTGTGTGGAGATTTATCAAAGCTATACTGCTATGACATTTACATTAGATTTACATTTTCAGTACACTGTCTGAGCAATTGAGGGTTAAGGGCCTTGCTCAAGGGCCTAACAGCAGCAACCCAGCAGTGTTGCGGTTTGAACCAGCGTCCTACAGCTTGTCCTTGCTTATGACATGCCAGAGGTGTCTGAGACTTGGATTTTCCAATCTGATCCACAAATGCAGATTAAATACATGAACATTTGTTGTTACTTGCCAACAGGGTGGTACGGTGGCTAAGTGGGTAGCACTGTCACCTCCGGTCCTGGGTTCAATGACCAGATGGGGTGGTCTGGGTCCTTTCTGTGTGGAGTTAGTATGTTTTTTCCCATGTCTGTCCAAAAACATGCAATCTGATCCACTAATGCAATTGAGATGAACTGGAGATTCAAAATGGCCCTTGATTGTGTTTGATATAAACTTTGATTAATCTTGAGTAATGAATAACTGTTTCATGTCATAAATATAGCCAAAGTGTGAAACAGGATGTTCAAATCCAAATAAACGCACAAACTTGCCAACAAATGCTTGTTGTCTTTGGTGCAGTTAGTATCAGTCTGATGGAACACAGATATGATACAAAGTCATACTAACATAAGGCAATCTGTGCAGCTTTCATAACCCTCGTTTATAATATTGTAAGGGCGGGTGGTTTCTTTCCTCCACCGAGTCGATTTGAGATGATCGGCCGATTATCGGTGATCCCAGTGAAGGCACAGGAATCCATGCGTTATGGTCAGCCCCGCAAATTGATATGCACAGAGCCGTGTTTCCCCTTATCCCTCTGATCCCTCATCAGTTCAGCAGATGCGCTAAACATATTCCACTTTCAGCCTGGATTTTAGATGCCAGCACTTTAAACCTTCTCAGGGGAGCTATTCCTGGCCAATCAAAGCCCTCGGTGGCGGGCATGGAGAGTGACGAGCAGAAAGCGACTCCTCTGAGCTCTCAGGAAGAAGGTCCTCGACGCTCACTGTGACTGGAGCAGATCTGCTATCTGTTCCCATCAGACCTCTGAGCCGAAATAACAAACACTCAGCAGCCAGTGAGAAGAGAAAATTGGAAAGGCAATTTATTCTGGAAAATAAGAGACTGTGTATTACATTTTTGTGTATTCATTCATTTATTTTATTATCTGTTTATTCAAAGTTACTCGCAAGTATGTTCGAAGTGAATTGCCAAACCCTGGAGGGGAACAAAAATCCTGCAATTATGGTTAAGCATTTTAGACACTCGAGCATCTTAGGAATACATACGCCCTGTTACTTTATGTGTTTTTATTTGCTGAGTTAATACAGTCTGTGCTTTACTGCAGGTCGTGGATTCCTGAAGTTAGAGGACTTCAGAAGTGTGTTTGCACGTGTGACTCCCCGCCTGCCCGAGCGAACCGTGCTGGAGGCTTTTCGGTAGGAGCATCCCTCATCCAGCATTAATCTTTTTGGATGTTTAAGGTGTTTCATTACAAGCTTATTTGTGTTGATATGGGTTCACTGATCAGAACAAAAAAATGATGTTTAGTAATGCAATATAAAATTAGATTTGTTTTTTGGCAAATGGCAGATCTTGTGTTTTTCACTGAGATTGAGAAGTAAGAAAAGAACAAAGTATTTATTTTTACTATCTGTCTAATAGATGTAGCAAGAGCAGTAGGTACAGTAGCAGATAAAACATTGAAATATTGACACAATAAGAAGAAATATTCCGCTAGCACACCAGAACTGAGTTTCTGAACACCTCATATTATATAATGAGATTTATATCCATTGAGATGTTACCTATATTATATAATGAGATTTATATCCATTGAGATGTGTTACCTATATTATATAATGAGATTTATATCCATTGAGATGTGTTACCTATATTATATAATGAGATTTATATCCATTGAGATGTGTTACCTATATTATATAATGGGATTTATATCCATTTAGATGTGTTACCTATATTATATAATGAGATTTATATCTATTAAGATGTGCTACCTATATTATATAATGAGATTTATATCCATTGAGATGTGCTACCTATATTATATAATGAGATTTATATCCATTGAGATGTGCTATGGTTTATAAAAACATATTTATCCACCTACATGAACTGCCTTTAGTCTAGTTTTATTCAAAACAAATCACTGAAACTTACAAATATGCAATAATCTATAAATCAGCATTAGGGTTGAACTGATATACCTGCAAACACACGACATACTAACACTAAAAGTGAAAACTATAAAACTATAAAAAAATAACTTAAAGGTGTCGAGATAATAAAAAAAAGTCTTTGCTTCCATTGCACTGACCCTGGACACAGCGGTGTATAGTTAAATGGATTAAACAATGCTTTAATGTGGAAAAATTAGCCTTTTAGTAAATGACATTTCTTGATAAATCGTTTCAGCCCTGTTATTATTGGCTGTAAGCTGGATTCAAGCTTACAACGTGCTAATAAGAAGTCCGGCAGCTTAACCGCTGAGCACGTCCTATTTATATTCCTCCTACACTGAGACTGACAGGCCCACATGCCACACTTTCTGTACTGAAACTGAAAGGCACAATTGCACGTCTATTTTAGTGAGTCGTACAGGCGGGGATTCAACACCTCCTTCAATGAAAGTGACGTGCACAGAACCCACACCTCCTTCACCCGGACTGACAGGTACAGACACCAGCCTTCATCACTGGGACTTACAGGCACACAGAACAAACCCCTTTCTGTGTGACTGACAGATACAGTCGGCTTGTCTTTTACTGAAACTGACCGGTTCAGGAACCAGGTCCTTTTCACCAAACCTGACAGACAGAGAGACTTCGCCTCTCTTAGTGGCACTTGTCATGAAGGACATGCCTACTTTACTGAGACTGGCAGGCACTAAAGCCATGTTCTCTTTACCAAAAACAACAGGTTTTAAAGCCTTGTCTCTTATACTAAGACTGACAGGATGAAAGGTCAGACCTTTTACTGGGACTGACACAGAGGGTGCACATACTACAGCAAGACTGGCATACAGACTCTTTGCCATCTGCACTAAAAGAGGGAGGACCTGAAGGGACACTTGAAATCCTTGTGTTTAGTATTGAGAGCCACTGGAACTGTGTGCATGTTGGTTGCCATTTCTTTGTGAGTCATCTGTTGTAGACATTGTTTAATTTGTAAATAGATTTGTAAATTAGTGATGTGCACTCAAGAGTGTAGCCTTCTTTTATTATTCTCTGTGTGTTGTTGCTCCCAGGTATAGTAAAAGCGTCCTGATCATGCAACCTGATTGTATGTTAATAAAGCTGTTTTTAAAGGTAAAATAGATTCTTCTCTGAAATAACAGCTCTTTACATGTTGGGTTTCTTTTCAGCTAAAATCACTTTGGAGATCTCTGTTACATTATTACAGCACTTACCTCAGACCGGCTAGTATCACTGTACCCATGGTACTCCCATGTGTACGGACTGTCGGGCGGAATTTAGCTTATTTTGCATTAATATTTATGTTACAAAACTAGTAAATTATATTGTTCTTAATAATTTAGCATTGAAACACATGAGACAATATAAAACCATGGTTTATGCAAACTTATCTTAGTTGGGTTTCAAAGGAAAAATCCATAAAAGAGTCTGCAAACCCTGCACTAGTGAATTAGTTCAATGTAAATGTACTTGTATTGAAGCCAAAATTCTACTGTTAGACATGTTATACATATTTTCTGATAATAGTATGTGAATATTTTTAGCTGCTCCCGTTAGGGGTCACCACAGCAGATTGTGGTCCGTGTCATTGATTTGGCATAGTTTTGAATCTTGATGCTGGTATGCTCGAAGAAAATCCAGCTTCTCCACCTGGGCACTACATCTAATAAAATTATACATTAAAACAAGTTGGCATGCTGGCATAGCTAGTGGAGTAAGTGCAGCTTAGCAACATGGATCCTGAGATCCCGATCTAAGATGTTCTTTACTGATATAGAGACGCCCAGATTGATTTAGTCTCTCGATTCTTCTCTATTTTATCCAACAAACGCCGTTATTCCCTAACGTCCCTTCATCTTAAATTTAAAGATAGAGGCACTAATTCAAACAGGGAAATCTTTACACCCTGGTGGAACCCCCTCTTGTGTTCTCACTATGTGCTCATGGCCATTCCAAACATTTATCACTGGGCCGCGATTTCTTCCCAAATCCCAGCCAACATAAGACGCAGCATCTCCCGCTAAGCTCCCGGTTTCTTATCTACCCATGTGTTTGTTTCCCTGAGTGGTGTACCAAGAGGGTTGAGCTGTCTGCCTGGATCTGCAGTTTTTGTCACACATTATTACCACCTCTTTTCTGTTTTGGAGAGAAGATACAAGTGCTGGCTGGAGCGCTGAAAGGCCATGCTGTCTTTTTTCCTCTGCGTGAGGAGAAGCCCTGGAAATTCTCGTAGGTGTGACGTGGGCCTCTTTATGCAGAGGGTACTGTGTGTGTGTGTGTGTGTGTGTGTGTGGAGATTTAGTGCTGTGATGACTGTGAGTCATCCACTGCAGTTAGGATTCGCTGGTGCAGTGGCTGCTGACAGATCTCTGTTACCAAGCAAATGTTGAAGTTCCCTCAGAAATGAGTTTCTGATTACAGTTTGCAGATGTCATACAGATGTCATAACTGAGGCTCTGCTTTAATTCATTGTGAATATCACAACACGGATCGGGAAATTTAAGGTTTTCACTTGTGTTTACTGATTAAAAGTCAGAGTCAAGTCACATGTCTTTAGGCTAGAGTCTGAAGCAAGTCATGAATATACACAACAAATAAAAGTTTTACTTAGTGCCTTTACTTTCCTAGTCATTGTGCAAATTAATGTCATTTCAGTAACAAGAAAGTTCCAGTTAAAACCTTAAACTGATAAGCTTTGTTTTCATTGCACAGCACAGCAGGCAAAATCCAAAACACAACAAATCATAACCACTGCGAACCTTAGCTTCTGTTCTTCCTGATGCTATTAAATTTATAACCGTGTGTTGTCCCATTAGAAATATAATGTTATTTTGTAAACGTGTGCTTATTATAGAAACCCTTTAAACTTCTCCCAGTTGTGAAGTAAAACCTTAACTCTTTAGAATGCCAGTCAAGCATTACATTGACACTGATCATATGTGTGATGAAACTGAACATATGCAAATAAACACATTTCTTACCAAACATTTTCATTAGAAATCGGTCTTTGATTCACCCGACTCATTCATGTCCAAGATCTCGACGTCTAACAAGACTCCAGGAACTATGTTTTGAAAACTCCCTACCAATTCTGTGGTCGCAGAGCAAGGGGTGTCAAAACACAGGAGAGAATTCATCTCACACCGACGCTGGATATTTTAGGATTAGATTCAACTTCAGACGTCGGCTGCGCTCTCTATTGTAGCTTACACATATTTTTTCGTCGATGTATTGAACTTGTAAGTGTATTTTTTGTCTCCTCAACCAGTGGCCTTAACAGGTTCAGTACCTTAACCACTGAGCTACCACTGCCTTTCTCAGGACCGTTCAGCCTATTTGTATAAGTGTGTGTGTATGTGTGTGTGTGTGTGAATCCCCCGCCGGCATCAGGAAGCACACTCAAAGTCATATCCTTCACGCCACTGCCTTCTGATCCTTTTGGCCCTACTTTCCCATCTCATCTCGTCGTCTTCCGTCTTGCTGTCGTCTTGCTGCTAACCCGTCTGCCAGCCGAAAGTCGGACATGACAGAAAAAAAGTTAAATAGATAAATGAATAAACAAAGATGAATATGAGGTATGAGGCCCAGCTTTGCTGTTATGTTCAGAGTTTATCTGCAAGCCCAGGGCTGCGTTTTGGACAGATTATTACAACAGTGTGATAAATGAGAACGTTAGCCTCCAGTGACTCCTTTAGACCGTCGAACACACCTGCACGTGTGTGTGTGTGTGTGTGTGTGTTTGGTCAGATTTGTTCTTCATATGCACCTTGAGACATGCTATGTCCCCACAAACTGTGTGTGTGTGTGTGTGTGTGTGTAGGCATGTTTGCAGTTCTTTGTGCTGAGCAGAGCTACACCCTTGTCCTGTCCTTTTTATCATAATTATAGCAGAAGAATGGAGTGCCCTGCAGGCTCCACACCATTATCGGAGAGGCTGGTACCTTTTTATGCTCGGCAGATTTATGGGCGCGCGCCTGCTTCACCCCCCAAACAAACGTTAACACCGCCATCTTTCGTCTGCAGCCTGGGTTGTTTCCATAGCGACGGCGTACGCAGAGCCGGGCCCATCGCACCTTGAGCAGCGCCCGCAGTTGTTTTTCTTTTTTCTCCTTCCCTTTGCATCTCGTCTTCTCCTTGCGCTCGCTTTCTCCTTTGTTGTCGGGGTTTCCAGAGCAACTATCTGTCATCTTCTTTCCATAAATACTCGCCGCACGCTCTCCTCTAGCGCTTGAGGAATGGCAAGCTCAGCTCTCGCATTGTCTGCTGCGAGTATCTGCTGCCTTAATTAAAGCGTGCAGACAGAAGTCAAGTGTTGCACAAGGGCAACGTTTTCACAAAGCTCGGTGCGATAGTTCAGGTGCTTTCTAGTGCATTTACAGTCGTCTTTTATTCATCTTTCTCCAGGGTTGTTCAGAATTGGGTCAAGAACGAGGTGCAGCAGGTAGTCTCAGTGCCTCACAAATCAAGACAGGGTGTGTTTTAAAACCTAGGGATCTCTCTACCTGGACAGCAATGCATGTCATGCTGTGTGTGCTCCTGAGAAGGAGGCTGTTTGAAAACCCAGATGCCTTATAATCCTGCCTACCAAGTCACCTTTAACTATAAACGCTATATTCAGCGTAGAACTAGTCACCTTATTGGAAAAGGAATGTCCCAGAATTCAGTGTGTCATGTCTGCTCTCACAAAGAAAATAAACATGGAAGTCGAAGCGTGGTCCACAAAGTTGTTTTCACATGTTATTAAATTATTATCGATGTTTAATATGAATAAAGGAGTACAACTGATTTTATTTGCAAGTTCGGGCTCAGGGACTTGACTTGCCATGGACTGTTGGCCCAACAAGAGTGTTTATTTTTCGGGTGAAGAATATATTTTGTTCAATAAACTACTACTGTTCCAGCGGCACATTCTAGTCACCCCAGTAGTTCCCTTAAAAGTGAACCTCAATAGTAATTCATCTCCTAAAGTCATATTCTAAATCATATGAGGTTTAAAGCTTTGGTTTGTGGGGAGCTTCAAACTCTGTATGGAGTAGTGAATGATGATTTATCACCATGCACAAAGTTGACAGTGAAGTTTACTCATCAATCACCATGATGGTCTTGCGGGTTAAGACAGCTGGCACATTATTTTAGAGCGGCAAATGGTACAAGCGGGATTAAGTCTGGCTAATGTTTCATTAATCTTTGCTGAAAACTAATAGCGATGTGAAAGTAACCAGATAAACGCTGGTTTATCATTTTCTGTCCATAACAGGGTGGCTAAGGGAACCGCACTTTCGACTCACAGCGAGAAGGTCCTGGGTTTGACCCCCAGGTGGGGCAGTCCAGGTCCTTTCTGTGTGGAGTTTGCATGTTCTCCCCGTGTCAGTGTCGGTTTTGTCTGGGTGTAAAACATGGTTATGATCCAAATAAACATGCATACAAACACTTGCAGGGAGTTTGGAATATAGACACTTAATCAGTGGAAGTTTCCAGATTTCACCTGATCAGTGTGTAGGAAGGGTGCCAAGGGCCCCATAATGGATTGGCTTCCTGTCTGTGATGTGTTACTGTATTGCACCCAGTGATTCCAAAGAACCGGACAAACTAAAATGAAGAAAATATGGTTTAGAATAATGACGGTAAAATTCATGGCAAAATTAAAAATGAAATGATGCGGCAAAAAAGAATTTCCAAAAACGATATAAAAATATTTTATTAGACAGCCACTAAATAATCTACATCCATCACCACAAAAATGAAAAGCCTCTGTGATTTCCTTCTCATTCAGATTTAGCTAGTATTTAAGCTGGAATTGCCAAAGACACTATTCGTAAAAACTTCTGTGTTAAAGGATGATGCATAAAACACATGATTAGCACAAAGTATTCATACCATTTTTCCAATTTTTTGTTCCTCTCCAAAATGACATTCAGGGTACAGTGTAAGCAAATGAGGGTTATGAGTCTTGTTCAAAGGTCCAACAGTGGCAACCTGGCCGAGGTAGGGTCTGCTGACCTTCTGCTTACCAGTCTGACTTTTTGGCATAACAGGCAACACATATTAGTAAAAATAAGTTCAGGTTCAAATCAACATTTTTGGTGGTAATGCTCCAGTATTCTAAATAGTATGGTTCTTAAATACACACACACACATACACACACAAACATAAAAATATGTTGTACGCCAGGATGAAGTTAGCCATATGAAGCCCATCTAAGCCTGTGTTGAGACTGTCTAATACACTGTCTCACCACAGCAGAGAGTTTAAGTCTCAGCGGTGCTTCTAGCACTCAAAATATCAGACTGGCCATGTCTGAGGATAAAAATATCTAATACAGTCCTGCTGTCTGGTTGAACTGTTGGTACTTTAGTAGTATTGTAAGAACATCTCTGGCTGGTGTGAAGACGTGGTTGGGGACTTAATATGTGTTAGTAGGGTAATGGTTTCTGGTCTGCATTGTGCAAGCAATACAGGAACAGTAATGTGCAAAACCACAAACTTTTAAAGAAAGGATATGATGTGAGAAAGAGGGACTTTTTTTAGATTTAGATTTAGAAAACTCTTTTCATCACTTTGCAGTGAAATTCATCCTCCACATTTTAACCTCTCTAGTGAGCACTAGGGGGCAGCGGTGGGCAGCCATAGCCATGGCGCCCGGGGAGCATTTAGAGGTTAGGTGCCTTGGTCAAGGGCACTTCAGTCGTGGGAATTGAACTAGCAACCTTCTAATCACTAGCCCATTTCTCTAATCTCCAGGCCACGGCTGCCTCAAGAACAGATCAGCTTGTTTGGAAGAGCGCAGGTCAGTCAGTGTCAAAGGACTTACTCAAGGACCCAACAGTGGCGGCATGGCAGAGCCTGAATTTGACTCGACAGTCTTCTGGTTGGTCGTCCAAAGCTCCACCCAGTTGGCTACCACAGCCCTGGCCTAAACTCTGGATCCCAGAATGGAGTGGCACAGTTTACCACTGATATTATCAGTTGTTCTGGATTTTCTCTTTTGTTTTCCCATGGAAGTGAAGACGGATACTGAGAGATGTCTGTAGTGGTAGCGATGGTACTTTTGTTTAAGGTCAGCTGTGCTTCAATGCTGCTTTATTACAGAGATTGAACATAGAGTGGTCACATTTATCTCTGTCACATTGCTTCAGCAACAGAAATGAACTAAACACTGAAAGGAACACATTTAAAATAATTTGGCCTTTTTGGAGAAGTTTTCTTTAGATACATTTAATATATTAAAATAATGCCTTCATTATTTTAGTTTACTGATACTAAAAAGTGTGGTGAATTAATAATGAAGAATAAGAACAAAATGCACGTATCTGATTAACAATTTATAGCTTTTTGTCGATAAAAAGAGAAATAAATTAATTTAAAAGTTAGTACAGGTGTCCTGAATTTTGTTGACTATCTCCAAACTCCTGTCTGGTTGTAATGGTAAGAAAAGACACCTGAATATCCTATTCTACCTCTTAGAAGTAAGCCTCGTCAGTGAGTAGTTTGACTGGAGGAGGTCTGGAAAACACAGAGCCATAAAAACATGAGATGGTCAGCAGGTTGGGCAGTAGGCTGCTCACAGGACAACAACGTCACGCTAACATCGGTTGAGGTAAAAAATATTCTCTTCACAGTTGAAACTAACTTATCGATAAGAGACCCAGTCAAAGCTCTGATCTCCCATTGAGATGCTGTGACAAGACATTAAACAGACTTGTTCTAAAAAATGTAGCCAAATTAGAACAATTTAGGAAATAAATGTGCTAACACACCTCTGTACCATGACCCATGCTGGCTTTCGACCTTTGTGGTGGTAACAATCAGAACTGTTCTCTTCCCCTTTGGCCTGAAGAACATATTCAGTTAGTTTCCAAAAGTAACAGAATGTCGTTTGAGAATAAAACCAGGTGTGCCCTGCAGTCTGAACAGTCTCTTTAAAAGCATCTGGCCTTCTGGGGTGATGCTGGCCTGGAGTGAGGTCATGATCAGCCATGAGCAGTTTTTCACCAGGGAGACCGTGAGGATGTCAGAGTCTCCAGCAGATCAGTTTCATAATTAGCCTTGGTTGCTCCCAGCGTGAGTGCGTTTACTGCATATTGAGAGTTTGCCCTTTTCTTTTGCCACCATATCAAGGTAATTACATTTCCTTTTGTAGCACTGTGGAATTTAAGCATCACTGGCCTGCAATTTTACTGCCTGCCCATAGAAGCACAGAGTGCATAAATCTCTTAAAGTAGCTCTTTTTTCCCTTGCCCCCTCCTGCCGACACAATGTGCTTAATAAAAACACACAAAAAAATAATATAATGGCTATTGGGAAGCACGTCATTTTTGACTGAGTGGTGTCGTGAACACACTAATGCACAGTCACACACATGCAAGTTCTCAGCTATTTGAGTCCATTGGACCTTATGGGATTGATAAGAGCGAACACATTTACTTTGTTCAAATTGCTTGTATTACCGACTACATTCGGAGTGGAGTTTGCAGCAAGACTCAAGGCTCCTGGAGGAGCACTTGGCATGCTGAGATCCAACCACTTTTCTTTTCTTTACTTTCTGTAAACGGCTTCATTGTGGTTATGGTTGTTGAACATATGGCACATTTGGGAACAATGGGCACGAATACCCTTGACCAGGACATAAAAAACACACTCATGTATCTAATCAACCACAACGATGGGCTAGTTTCTCTAAGTAGGGTTTTATGCTCCACATTTTGTCCATGATTCTTTGCCCACCCAGGCAACACAGACAATGCATCCTTGGACGTACTCACCTGAGAACGGTATGAGCAACAGCTTGTTCAGTGCTTGGCTTGAGTAGCACTGTAAAACATCATCAAAGTGTGAATATGAGAGAAATCTGCTTTGGTGTGGAATATTCATCAAATATGCTCTGAAATCATCCAACTGTGTCTATGTTCAGGTGTATTTTACTCACTTTTTCAGCGTTTGCTGCGTTGTGCTTAATTATTAAACCCCATTTTCGGCTCACACCCAGTTTGAAAAACCCGGATGCAGATTGCTCATCAGTATTGGTGATATTGGAATGGATGACCTCGCTAATGGAGTCATCAGCTGAAACTATGAAGTTATTCACTGTTTTGCTAGCCCAGACTGAGCTGGAAAACATTACATGTGCTTGTGTGTGGTCAGCAAGACAAATCAAAAATGCCTCCTGTGGGTGAAAAATTGCTGTAGTTTTAGAGGTAAAAAATCTTATCCTGTCAGACTCTACACACACACACATACACACACACACACACACAGGAGTGCATTAGGAAGCACACATAATAAACTCCCATGTTGCTGTGAGGTACCCATTTTGAAATGTATACTCATTTACTAGTGTTTATGTTTCAAATATAGGCTACTTATGTGTGAATAAAAATCACATATCTGTGTGTAGGATAATAGGCACAATCAGCATTTTGTTACTCTTTGGTTACATTCGTGACAGAGACGGTAGTTACTCATTACACAACATTCATCAGTTCACAGGTTATGAATGCAGTCATCGACAATTTTGTTTCTCCAATTCACCTCACTTGCACATCTTTGGAATGTTAGTCGATATGTTGGTTTTCTTTTCAGCTAAAAACACTTTAGAGATCTTGATTACATTATTACAGCACTTACCTCAGACAGGCTCTTATCACTGTACCCATGTTACACCCATATGTACATACTGTCATTCATGCAAGCACATTTTCTTTCATTTTCTGGTAGAAGTAGGGCATATTTAGCTGAATTTACATTAATATTCATGTTACAAAATTAGTCAATTACAAGTGAATCCTGAACCACGTATAATCAGGGGTTCACTGTACAATTCTTTAAAAACATTTGATACCTTCTGCCCTTTGTATTTGCAGCAAAGGATTCATACTGCCGCTGGATAATGATTCAAAACATACCTCAAAGCTTTGCAATGACTACCTGAGAGACCAATGAGTGCTGACTCTCATGTGCTTTCCTCCACGGTCACCTACAGTCTGTACACAGAATTTAAAATCACCTTTGTCATATTTACATGCACACCTCCAGCTGGTTTGAATTGGGGTCAGAGTGCAGGGTCGGCCATTGCTCGCTGACTGCGTAGCATTTGAATTAACAAGAATCCGACTGATAGCGCAAAGCACTGACTGCTAGGCTACCACAGTCCCAGTTGAGATCAGTTGTGGTGTGTCTCCTTCGTCTAAGGAACCACCCGCCAAACCCAGAAATGATTTTCTTTTACACAATTCTAAAGTTATTTTCTATTCCAGACGCTTTCCAGGTTTTTGGTTGGGTTTCTTTTCTGAATGAGTTTGTGAAAAACAGGCTTTAAAAGTTTCCTCAATCCGCTCAGATGTTTTTATTAACACGTAATTCATTGTATGTAGGCTTGGCATCTGGCAACATGCTTCTCCGCAGGCTCTTTTTGATTTTAAGAGAAAGAGTTGGGTGAGGGCAGACTGGACCGCCAGAGGGTAATGCAGTAATCACATTGGTTCCCCTTGGAGTGGGCGAGTGGGTTAGCAGAGTGCTGCCCTCTGCCTGTGGCTGCTCCCCAAGCTGCTACACAAGAGAGGGCCGGCTGTCTGCACATCACACTGCCTAGTGAGAGTGCAGCACACACACACACACACACACACACACAGAACACTCGTATGCACACACAGTTGAACTAAGGACAGCATATTTTGCACAGACAGAAATGGCACATCGGATTTGTCCTCTGTGTGTCTGTTCATTTGGTGCGAACTGTCAGTTCTCATTTATGCATTCAGTGCTTGATTTTAATCACTGTTGTGTGTGTGTGTGTGTGTGTGTGTGTGTGACCCTGACTTAGTATTTCATATTCTTTTCATATTCTCTTTTCTCTATTTAAACTAGGCTGCACATTAATTATCAACTTTATTATATTACATTATATTGTTTTGTACTCAGTATTAAGATCCTAATCCATCTATTTACCTCAAGTAAATACCACTAATGTAGGAG
>JAYDZG010000011.1:21106994-21119298 GCA_034509265.1 Microcambeva bendego
TATATATATATATATATATGTGTGTGTGTGTGTGTGTGTGTGTGTGTGTGTGTGTGTGTGTGTGTGTGTGTGTGTTGATTTCTTGTTTAGGTTTATCATTCTTAATGAAGGGTCTAGTGTAGTTCTGTCAGGTACTTAAGATTATTTTTGTTCTTGTTTCTTGTGTTTATCATTTGGATTAGCATTTAGCTTTGTTTAGGTATGTGTCTTGTCTTGTTCACACCTTGTCTTTTGTTGTTATTGAATCATCGTAAAACATCTGTGCATGTGGGCCCACCCCTCTTGTCTTGTTCCTGGTTAGAAACTCAGCTCTGGTACCAGTCGGCCATGCACATCCTAGCAGGTACAATTGCCACTTTCTGCTGCAGACAAAATAGGCAACTAGTCTGCTGTATGGTAAAACACCATACTGAGTGGTTTGGGTATTTAAAAACGCTGTGCAAGGACTCTGATTAGCAGTCATAGAAGTATGTGGAGAAGTGGAGGAGCCTCATGTGGTAATCCACCAAAGCACTGGCAAAAAGAATGGCTTGAGGGATTGCACATTTGTCAGAAGTGGTGTGGAGCCTGTCAACCCTCCTTGAATGAAATAAGGGTCCTCAGCAGCAGTAGACTTGGCAAGAATTGGTAATGCTAACATGGGAGAAAAGGAAAAAATGAAACGAATACAAAATAAACATAAAAAATAATAATAAAGTTAAATTTAAATAAAAAATAAAAGGGGGAAAATGAAAAATATGATAACACTTTCTCAAACCTTCAAAATAAAAAAAATGAAAATATTAACGCTCATTTTAAAAGCTTTGATTCCATGGAAACGCCACCAAGAATGGGAAAGATGACACTTTACTTTCTTGCTAAAAATAACTTGCAGGGAGAAAATCTGTGAGTACTTTGTGTTTGTAAGCCCGTCGGTTTTCCTCTCATAAAAACAATAATTCCATATTTAAGATCATTAACTTTGGTTTTCATGGACGCTTGACACACATGAAACCTTCTGTTGGTCCTCTGTTGTGTTCCGTCGCTCTGCATCCGCCTGACCCCATTAAACCGAAGAGCATCTCTGAATACGTTTCAGTTTCATTAGACCGCTGTTTCCCAAACAAAAGTATGATTATAGTACTTGATTTTGACATGGCCCATTATTTTGATTTGAGGAAGTAGCCCTTCTGAGTCTGTGATGGAGAGCAGTGGAGAGTAGATAAGGGCTGTCTAAATCACTTAAAATCACAGTCTTCAAGGAGTCCCTGCAAATCCAGGCCTGGACGTTAGCCCTTTCGTAGAACTGAAGTCTGCAGTGAACGCCACAAAGTCCCAAACATCCGGACGTGTCTGATGTACAGACAAGATCGACTCTGGTTTTAGATGGTATATGTAATCAAAGTTGTTTTCCATGTTTGTTTCATTTTCATCACTCTGAATTCTGGATTGGGTTGTTTTGTGTCTCGTCCCACCGGAGACACTAATCGCAAAATGGTACTTTCTTGATCCAGGACGTGGCAGCGTATGGTGAATGTTGATTTATTCAATAGCATTTTTACAAAATATTTTAAATGACCATATTACAAATAACCATTTATAAATGTTTTTCTTTTTCTTTTGGCTCCTCCCTTTAGGGGCCGCCAAAGTGGAACGTGATCCGCATTATCGATTCACATTATCGATTCACATTATTGTTTTTATGCCGGATGCCCTTACTGACACAACCCTCTCTATTTATCCGGGATTGGGACCGGCACTACAATGACCTGGTTTATTCATCATAGAAACCGGAGCTCCCGGACGAAACTTAGGCAGACATGAGGAGAACATGCAAACTCAACTGTGTGGAAATGGTTTGGTTTCTGCAAGCATAATAAAGTGCAAATTCTTCTCTAATAATATCACAGCTAAACGAAGCATCATGACGAATCTTAAACATCAACCCCTGGATTTTGCTTAGTCAGAAAAATACTTTAAAGAGAACAGGCAGGTAATATTTCTCACACCTTCATCTTTACTTACAAAGCACACATTATCTTTATTTATATTGTTTAACCCGTATGTACAAAAAACTTAACACACTGGGTTTGCAATATTCGTATGTATATTATTATTATTTAAATATTATTTAGATAAACAGTTTAAGTATAGTTATAAAGCAGGCACTTTTCTGTCTTATAAATATGATGCATTACATTATACAATGTTTAGGTTTCTAAAATATCATACTGCCACTTCTTTAAAGAATATTGAGATATTGTTGAATATTTGTGTTTTAAAAATGTTATCATATCATTCAGCCCTGCCAGTCCATCTCAGTACTTCCACCTCTCCCTCAGACATAGCCTATCACACCTGTGCAGACACCGGTTGATATTATCGCTGGGATTTGACCACAGATCTCAGAGGTGCTGGGCTAATAGCCTGCTTCGCCACCCTTGCCCCATAATGTGAATATAATGATATCTGAAATTAAACGTTTCAGAGAAAAAATATCATTATACTCTGCAGCTGTAGAACATGCTCATCACGATCGATCATTTCTACACGTCTCCTCGTACTGAGGGGAAAAATGTAATCTGTTGCTAGTCTGAAACATACAGAGATCAAACAAAGTAGCACACACCACATGTGCATGTCGATTAATCACATGTATTACTTTCACAAGATCTCTGACATTTACCACTTTGATATTTAACATTTAATGGTAATTTGATGGAATCAGCGGGTCAGTAAAAAAAATCAGAATGAAAATGGAAAATGTTGAAAGTATTCAAAGTCAAGGCCTGGATCCATGAAAACATGCTCATGTAAGACCCATATCATCTCCTGACCTGATTGTTTACATAGATTTGAAGTGAGTGACCTGATGGACTCTCAGTATTCTCTCATTTAAGTATTGGTCACCACACCAGACACCCACTTCCTGATGCAAACCTTCTGTTTCTATCTGGGCATGATTCAGATTAAAACTGAGAGCACTGACAAGTGCACCTCCCAGTCAACCATTGATCTCAGCAGCATTGAGCTAGCATATTTTACAGCATCAGAAGGATCCTCTTAACCTCATACCTAAAGCCCTTCCAAATTTAGAAGTTTTCCATTCACGTAGCTTTTGAGTTCTGCAATCTGCAATGTGAGGTGATCCTGTGTAACAGACATTTTTGTGTTCAACAGTGTTTGTACACCGATCAGACATTACGACCACCTCCCTAATATTGTGTTTGTCCATCGTTTGCTGCCTAATATACAACAAACTGTTCGGTACTGTGTATTCTGACCTCCATCAGAACCAGCATTAAATTCTTCAGCAGGATCTACAGTAGCTCAGCAGACTACATGTGCATCACTGAGCTTTGCCCGTCCTTGACCCTTTAGCCGGGTTTCCTAGCTTGGACCACTTTTGATAGGTACAGATCACTGCAGAGCTGCAGTTTTGGAGATGATCTGATCCGACCCTCGTCAAGCTTGCTTAAATTATGATGACATTTTTCGACTTAAGTATGCACTTGCTGCCTGATATTTCCTACCCATCCCTACCCAAGTGAATGTTATTCACTTCACCTGTCAGTGCTCAGAATGTTACACCTTGTCAGTGTTTATAGTAAATAAAAGATTATCTGGGCCAAAATTCAACTACAATTTGCACTAATAATAATAGTATTTTTATTAGAGATCTGTTGGAGGACAGTCATGTCTTTTGAAAATCCATAGTTCAACTTTTACTTTTTGTTTCTTCTTTGGGTAACTTCCACAGCAAGAGAGAAGCCTTTCCAGATCAAGCAGGGTGACCAAAGACTTTTCTGTTTAATATTTTGTATTATTCTTTTTTGAGTGTTCACTGCAGGGCAGTGTAACCTACTTGTGAGTTTGTGCAGGGTTTTTTATTTACCTCGATTTCCATATAAAGGGACAAAGGAGCTTTTTTATCTCTTCTATACGTTCATTGTTTATTTCTGTCAGAAAAGTATGGACTCAAACTTCAGTGCCCAGTGTGCCGTTAAGTTTATTAGAAACCTAAAGCTAATCATTTTTCTTTACACTGAAGAACTCTGCCTCCTCACCTACCACATAAAAAAACCCCCACATTCTTCTTTGGGCTGCTCCCGTTAGCGGTCTACATGGCGGATCGGGGTTCACATCATTGACTCGGCATAGTTTGACGCCGGATACCCTTTCTGACACATACCTTCCTTTTTATCCAGGCTTGGGACCGCAGTGCATCCTAGTGGCTAGATACCTATACGACAATTCCATGTCACCAGTTAACCTTACTGCATGTTTTTGGACTGTGGGAGGAAAGTATTTTGGGGATGACTCCATGTAGATGACGTTGGTGCATCTGCAGCCTTAGTAATGATGCTCGCATTTATCAGACGCTACACAATAAAATCCACAAATATTACAGATGGTCTTCAGCCAGAAGTACAGTTTGCTTTGTTGTATATTACAAGAACTGTTTCTCATAATGAGTTTGGCTGCTTACTTGCAGATTTATGAGCTTAATGTTTTTACCAAAACACATTAGCTCATATATCAGACATCATTTTGGATTCGGTTGCACTCCAAAGTCTCTGATGGTTATTTGTGCTGCTGATGTTGAGTTAAAGGGTGATGCCCTTCTATGTTGGATGGAGTACACAAATTCATATTGTTATTAATTAACAAAGTTATTCATTATTAATGGACAGTTTGCAATGTGTGTGTATGTAATGGAACTAAGAGTTTTGGCCAACATAAAAATTAGAAGGATTGGAGACAGCAGTTGCTTAATTTAGGTATTTTAAATTTGTAGCATTTATCCCAGATGGAACAGCATTTCCCTCTAGCACACCAGCACTGAGAGTCTGAACTCCCTGGTTTGAAACTAAGCATAGTCATCGGTCGGCTGTATGCCACTTTAGCCACTAGGATGTGGCTAATCAGCGCATTGTAGTCCCATGCCTGGATAAATTTCATTTATCCCAACAGCAGCAAAATGGCAGTCTTAGGGCTTTTCCCAGCGACCTTTCAAATTACTAGACCAGTACCTTAACTACTAGGCTAAACCTTCCCTGGTACAACTTTCCAGGTACTAGATTAGTGATTAGAATGGGTGCTGGTTCAAGCCCTACTGTTGAGTAACTGCCAGACAAAAAATAAACACTACTTGCATTTCAATTGTAGGTTACCTCAAATACAATTTCCTGCTAAATGTTGTAAATTTGCAAGTTAATTCTAATTTGTTAACTGCTGTTGTGTATTTAAAAACAGAATTCACAAGCATCACCATCTTAGGGTCATAAAGCATTCTTCGTAGACAAACCTGTGACCCAAGAAAAAATTGCTCATTTGATGCATTGTGTGTCCCCAACCAAGTGCACAAAGGTTTTATCTGGCACAGGAGCCTGAGGGCAAAGTTAACACATCATGTAAGATGCAAGTTTTGCATCTCTCCCTTAACGTATGCAAAAAAGAGATGAATGCTCAAACAGCTGCAAACATGCACAGTAACAGAGATGAATGGATTATCAGATCATCTACAGTTTTTAACAGTAAGTAAGTGTGTCTCTGTACATATGTTTGTTTTCTTAAATTATAATACTGGTGTTTCATGAAATTTTAAAACGTAGATGGATAGATGGGTTTATAGAGGGAGAGATGGATAAATAGGTGGATGGGCCTTGCTCAAGAGCTCTTCAAACCTTCCAGTTTATCTTTCAAAGCTTTATACACTAGGGTACAAGTGTCCATGACACTACACTTGAAGCTTTAGTGAAATTGTACCTATAAACAATTGCATGTTAAAGTAAAAAACATTCCTCAAGGATCAGGAACACAGACCGACACAGACTTAAATATTTAAAATCATTGTCAGACAATGGTGTGGATCTATAAACTGAAATGAATGTTTCCATAAGAAGGGATTAGAACCTGCTGAGCTTGAACACAACTTGTGATACAAAGAACAGTGGAGTGAAGATGGTGGTGTGTGTAGGTGACCCCAGGGAAGTGAAGAGGGTGGTGGCTGTAGGTGACCCCAGTGAAGTGAAGATGGTGGTGTGTGTAGGTGACCACAGTGGAGTGAAGATGGTGGTGTGATGAGGTGACCACAGTGGAGTGAAGATGGTGGTGTGTGTAGGTGACCACAGTGGAATGAAAATGGTGGTGGCTGTAGGTGACCACAGTGGAATGAAGATGGTGGTGGCTGTAGGTGACCACAGTGGAATGAAGATGGTGGTGTGTGTAGGTGACCACAGTGGAGTGAAGATGGTGGTGTGTGTAGGTGACCACAGTGGAGTGAAGATGGTGGTGTGTGTAGGTGACCACAGTGGAATGAAGATGGTGGTGGCTGTAGGTGACCACAGTGGGTTGAGAAGTTCAGTGTAACTGCAGCTTTGTCCTTTACTTCTTTCTTTGACTCTAGTGGGTCAGGTGAAAAGTAGGAATGCTTCAGGAGGCCCTCAGTGATATGTAGCCATGAGCTGACAGAGTAGAGCATTTCTTTGAGAGCCCATGCCCCAAGCTCTAGGATCCTGTCCGGTGATTTGCTGTCAGGGAGCTGGGACTCCAGGGAACTCCAGGAAGAGCGTTCTCATCAGCCTTTTTGTAGTTGTATTATTAAACATCCTCCACATGTAGGATCTGTCTTAAAGCCACAGGCCATTAACTCTTCTGCATTTGGGATTGAAGTGAGAGACACAGATTGGGTTACTTGAGTCTGACTTACCCCTGAGGAAAAGGAAATTAGAAAAAAAGCTCTGATGTTTCCAGAACTGTGATGAGAATCATGTTTTGGCAATAATTTAATCAACACTGATAATTCATCTGATAGTCACACTAATCACACTAGTTTATTTCTATGGTTTCAAAACACTAAAGCTTTCCAAGATTCAACACAAAGGAAATGTCATTATTTTATTTTAGTTTGATTTGCTAGCTTTTTTTTGCTAGGTAAGAAACACTTACTGACATAATATTTGGACATTTCTGAATTACTGAATTCAGGCCCTTCAGGTTGCTAATAGAGGCATTGTGAGGAGGTCATACCTCATACCCAAGACTGCAAAGGGGCACTGGAAATGTGTATTTGGAAGCAATATAATGCATGAATGTAAAGTACACAATCTACTTACCTTAAGTTAACTGCTGCAGAGCTCCTTTGAAAAAAAAAAAGCCTGCCTTCCAAAGCTTCCCTTGTAATGGCCGAGAGCCCACAGTTATAAAGTAGGAGGAGGGTAGCATTTAGGAATCTCGAGAAAAGATCATTTATAGTCATTTATGGGATATGCATGTTATTATATACGTATTTGTGTTTTTTGTAATGTTGAAATATCCCCACCAGCCTTAGAATGGTGCAGTCCAGTTAATTAGGGGCAGGGCTTGGGTTACTAAAACAGTTGGTGGTGTATGGATGGATGAATGAATTCTCTGTTGGGGACCTAGCAGCTACAATACTGCTCCTGATTCCTGACAGTCACAGACGTCTAAAAGTGGATTGCTAAAATAGGGCTGAACCAGCCAGTGATGCCACAGAGTTTATAATTTTTTGTGTGTTTATTTTCCTTTTTACACAGTTTTTCTTTTCTCTTTTTCATGTTGCTGTGACATCCCTGTGGGGAGAGTAAAAACCATTGGAGTCCAGCCTGATCTTTTCAGGTGAACCAGCTTTGAGGCCTCCGCATTCCCACAGGCATAAAATATTTATATTTTTATTTTCCTGTTTTATCCCGGCCAGGGACACAGTGGTCTGGTTCTACTCTGACACACCAGGGTCAAGGTAGAAACACCATGGCACCAGCACAGGGCTTCAGTCACCAATCATGTCGCTATAACAAAAAAGAAGAGATTGAGGGACTGTATATATGGAGCAGGCAACTATACTCTACGCAAATGGAATTTTGATCTCCAGCAATGGGCGGCACGGTGGCTAAGTGGGTAGCACTGTCACCTCACAGCAGGAAGGTCCTGGGTTCAGTTCCCAGCTTGGGCGGACTGTGGAGTTTGCATGTTTTCCTCATTTCTGTGTGTGTTTCCTCCGGGTGCTCCGGCTTCCTCCTAAAGTGTAAAACCATGTGACTTATGTGAACTGAAGATACAAAATTGTCCATGATTGTCTTCAATAGGACTTGAGTATTGATGAAACGTGTGTAATAAATAACTGTTTCCTGTCATGAATGTAATCAAAGTGTAAAACATGATGTTAAAATCCCAAACAGACAAACAAAGATCTCCAGCAGCTGAAGACTAAACAGAAAAGAGATAAAATGCATAAATAAATAAAAAAAATGTTTATTTTACTTTTGATTGGACAAGCGGGGTCACTTTGTTACTGATTAAGACAATGTAAGATATTTTCCCCGTTTAAATATATTTTAACTAGTGGCAGAAAAATTGAGATTTGACTCCTAGTGATGTGAAGAAGACAAAAGTAAAGATGGCTCAGTTTATCATCCATGGAGAAGATGGCTAAGTGGTTTTCAGATTTTGCTTCAACTTGCTTATTCAGGAAATCTGACTCAGACTGGCAATTGGCAGAACAAGAATGAAGGAACTTAGTTTTTGGAAGTAACAACTATCCAGACTACGGGTGTCTGTGTAGCTCTTTATAGATATAAAAGCCAGACAGAAAGAATATCAATATTAGTGCTGGCAAAAACTTTTGAGAGAACCTTGGATGTCAAAAAGACAAACAGATCCTGGACCAAATCAAACCAAACCTCTTACCCAAAGTCAGATAATCAAGCTGAAGCTCTGGTATGTTGGACACATTAAAAGAACAACAAATACCTTGGAAAGACAATAATGGCTAAAGGGGTTTTAAATGCAAGAAGTGGTTAAAGCCAGCAACAAGATGAATGGATGTAATTAGAGGAACAATGAATGAGCCATTAGGAAAGTCCGAAGATCCAAACATTAGATCTTCTAGAGAAACACAATTCATAAGGTTTCCAGGAGCTGGGATTTACCCAGCAGCACTTTTCACTAATAATGTTCTGTTCTCTGACTTAACAGTAGGCAAGCATCAGTGAAGGAACTGAGCTTCCAATTCATTCAAAAACATTTCAAGGTCAGGACTATGAGCAGAACACTGGAGTTCCTTCACATAAAACTTATCAAACTCTGGGTGTGTTTGAAAACCTAGTGATCTCTCTCCATAGACACATTTTACATCATCCTTTCTGAGCTCCCAAGAGGAAGCTGTTCGGAATCTTAGCTCCCTTGTAAGATACTTTAAATTCAAACTGTATTTTCACTGAATAACGAGGGAGCATCAGAGACTTCCTAAGCGGTGACGGCAATCTTAGCATTAGGTGCAGCACAAAATATGGTGTAGGATGTGGAGATTTGATCAAATTTGGCTTGTCAGTAAGAATTTAACCATCTTCAGTACACAGTACGAGATGTTAGCTAGATTATTGTGTTGTGTCACTTCATCTTCTTAGTTTGAATGGCATGAGCCTAAATATGTTAGCTTTGTAGTTTGAACCTGCCTAATACGTTGATGTCTTATTAGAATTCTCTCTAGTGAGGCAGCTGAATTTGAAGGCAGTAAAACAGAAAGGCAGCTCAGTAGGTTTTCAAAGTGCCTACGGGCACAGTTATGCTAATGCAGGAAAGGACAAACCGTGTTCAGATGAACCACATTCATTTAGAGCGCTATGGTGCGTTCACTGGTCTGTTTTGCATTTCACTCGAATTTAAGACTTTATTTTAAACTTCTAATCTAACCAGTGCTTGTGCTTTTGGCTTGCCAGGCATCTACACAGACATTACTGGCTGTCGACAGAGGGAAGGAACGGTGCTGGGATGGATTTGCGCCCTGTATGTGGTACTCAGTAAGAGT
Source organism: Microcambeva bendego (assembly GCA_034509265.1). Taxonomy (NCBI): domain Eukaryota; kingdom Metazoa; phylum Chordata; class Actinopteri; order Siluriformes; family Trichomycteridae; genus Microcambeva; species Microcambeva bendego. The sequence goes on from JAYDZG010000011.1 coordinate 21,116,803, forward strand.
CTTTTATTGTAATTTAAGATACACATAAGTACATATTGGAACTAAACAGCGTTTCTCCAGGATCACGGTGCAACACAGAATAAAATAGCAAAACGATACAATACACAGTGCAGACACACAACAGCACAATAAATATAAAAATGCCTATAATAAATACAAGATAAATTACTAATCTAAAAAAGCTTTATCTAAACAAGTAATTTAGAGAGACTAGACTAGAGTGTTGGTCAGTAAATAGAAACTTGTTCTTATGTACAGTTAGCAGCGAAGTGTTTTATATAGCCTTATATATTCTCCTTTTAGCAAAGCATGTATGTATCATTAGGAGAGGTGTCCACATACTTTGTCTGCGACTATGGGGAGCACTTTTCATTGTGAGTGTGTATCTCTATTCGTCAATCAGTGTGTTTGTTTGGATTTTTAACGTCATGTTTAACGCTCCAGTTACATCTATGACAGAAACGATAATTACTTGTTACACAGTCATGGACAATTTTGTATTTCCAATGCACCTCTCCCACGCAGACACGATGAGAACATGCTAACTCCACACCGAAAGACCCTGGACGTCCTCACCTGGGGATCGAACCCAGAGCCTTCTTCCTGTGAGGCGACCATGCTACCCACTTAGTCATTATTGTTCTACTGTTTATTCAGTGGTGAATTCATCAGGATTGTTTTGTGCAATCTTTTTTATTATTATTATTTTTTTTTATACAGCATTAGAATTCAGACATGTTACTCTCTTTAATGTTGCATTAAAGAATATGTCTGCTGGGGATAGTTTTAAAAATGTACTAAATAATGATCACAGCTTTACTATCATATTGTAATACTTAACTGTAATACAAAGGCTCACAGAGAACAAGTAATTAGGTTAAACAACACATTCAAATGAGTTTATTATGACCACCAGATAGATAGATGGGCTGGTAGATTGTCACATGTATCTGGAACCATGATGAGTGCAGTGCATTCCACAGCAGCTTGACGGGGTGTTGGCATGGGTCTTTAGAGCCAGCATGACCAACGAGGTCAATTGGCTTTAGGTCTGAGGAAATAGGGAGGCAAGGTAGTATTTGGAAGTCTTGGTCATGAACTTCCAACTTGTGTTGGACATTTCTTGCTAGAATGTCCCATCCTGCCCAGGTAAGAGAATCAGCATGTATGGGTGTGTTTGAGCTGTAATGATGGGTGCCGAGAATGCCTCGACAGTGTAATAAATACAAGCCTAAACTGATAACGGTTAAAAACGCTTCTTCATCACAGTACCAAATTACGATGATTTCTGAAATCCTTTTTTATTCGATCCACTTTGCTATACTGTTTGTGCTTTCCAGATCATAGGTTACACAAAGCCGTACGTGCACTGCCCCATATCTGCCCCGAAAAATTCATGGTAAGGTGAAGCTACACCGTGCTCTTAGAAACAGGATCTGGCTAAGACTAGCGGAACAGGCCGACTGAGAATAGCAGACTGACTTTTAAATGAGCTACATAAGTACAGGATGGTTTAAACTCCTGCTTACAATCCGGCTGCAGACTGTTCTGGGACTTGTTGGAAGAAAAATGACTTTGACCGGATTACATTTCTCTGGCTCTACACCAGGAAGGGCAGCTTTACACATATAAATTAAACATGAGCCGAGGAAAGGGAAAGTTTCTCAGACATGTCACCTTATTTTTCTTTTTATCAGAAACTAGGAATCGAGTAGTGGAATATCCAGGCAGATTTGTATTCTACACATCTATAAATGCTCATGGCCTGTGTGTTAGATCTCAGCGCTGTCAGGCAGTTACTGTATTCCTCTCATAGTCTGAACCACTAAAGGGGGAAAATGAGATTGTGTAAGTGAAAATGTGTCGGGGGGTGAATGAGTGTGAGTGAATCCATAACTGATTAAGTAATCCAATAAGTCTAAGAGTAAATTAGAAAATAACTGTTTGAGTTAATAAATATTTGAATGAGGGAATAAGTGCTTGAGAGTAAGTGTGTTAGGTGATGGAGTGAGGTGGTGTGTGAGTGAGTGAATAAATAAGTGTGTGTGTGTGTGTGAGTGAGTGAATAAATAAGTGTGAGTGAGTGAGTGAGTGAGTGAATAAATAAGTGTGAGTGAATGAATAAAAAAGTGTGAGTGAGTGAGTGAATAACTGTGTGTCAGTGAGTGAATAAATAAGTGTGAGTGAATGAGTGAGTAAATAAATGTGTGTGTGTGTGTGTGTTGTGTGTATGTGTGAGAGAGTGAGTGAATAAATAAGTCTTTGAGTGATGGAGTGAAGCGGTGTGTGAGTGAGTGAGTGAATAAATGTGTGAGTTAGTGAATAAATAAATGTGTGAGTGAGTGAATAAATACGTGTATGCGTGTGAGAGAGAGTGAATAAATAAGTGTGAGTGAGTGAATAAATAAGTGTGAGTGAGTGAATAAATAAGTGTGAGTGAGTGAATAAATAAGTGAGTGAGTGAATAAATAAGTGTGAGTGAGTGAATAAATAAGT
>JAYDZG010000011.1:21123563-21156249 GCA_034509265.1 Microcambeva bendego
GAACATTCGAAGAATAGAAATCTGCTCAAATCTGAACAGAGCCCAATAGTAAGTAGAGGAGTTCCTGTTTTTATGTATTCATGTTTATATTTAAGCATTTTAGATCCAGTTCAGACTCACAGAAGCAAACATCAGTCAGCAGACGTGTCTTTACTGAACGACATTCACAGTGAGGGTGAAATGATTCTCTAAACTGTCCTTTTAAGGTAGTCCTTCCTTTTTTAACCCATTTTGACCCGGTATGGCACCACACAAGCCTACAACGGTGAGATCTGAGGCCGATTGTTCAGTGAGAGCGCCTTGAGCAAGGGCACAGGTTATCGTGGAGCACAGGCAGCTTGTTTTCCATTTCTGTGGTGTAGAATAGACAGGGACTACACAGAGGAAGCGCGAGCATCGTGACTGCACCTTACACTTCCTGCTGCGAGACGGTGAACAAAAAAGCGGGAGTTTGTTTCTGTTCAACCCGAACTCGAGTCCTTCTGATCGTAGCGAAACAAACATCGCTTGTGTTTATCTGCTGTTGACATTTTGGTCGTACTCCCATCTTAGGAGGAGAAGCTCTGCTCTTCTTCTGCTCTCACTCTTTTATAACTACCTACCTGTCTTTCCCTCGCTCAGAGCAGACGCAGAGCAGACTTCCTGCTCCTCTGACGGTCTTTGAAACCAACAGAGTTCCTCACGGTGGTAGGCCGAGACTCAGAGACTGTGGGTTACGTGCGGCGCTCTACTGACAGGCTGATGGAGCTGTTGGGGAGCGTTAGGATCCCGTCTCAGCTGTAAACGACCGGAATGGGCGTCCTGGCTCAGATCTGGATGTTAGAGGGCAATTAGATGTTCGTTTCAAGCTCCAGATGTCGTTAACAACTTCCATGCAGAGAGAGACAGATATTCCACACAGATCCTTTAAAAAAATGCCTCTTAGGCATAGAGTTGCTCGGACGCTCGCTCGAGTCCTCCTTTTCCCTGACAGCGTGGTGGTCAGGACTCATGCTTGGTGTATGTGTGTTTTTCACGACTTCGCTCTCCCCCATTGTGTTATTTTGCACAGGAGCAGATGGGCTCTCAGTGTAAAGTGCTACTTTTTTGACCCGTCACCGGGACCGCATGGTGCTGAGTGATATAAAGAATATACCGCTATGCGTCTACAAATAGAGCACAATCTGTTACTGAATGGCCTGATCAACGTTTTGTAAAAATGATTCGAACATTTTCACACACTTATTACCAAGAAAAACTATAAGCAGCATGTTTTAATAGAAATGTTTCTTCAGGCGCTGACATCATATTCGTAATGTATGTTAACATTGTATTATTCATGTTATTACTACCACTTTATTCTGGATCACAGATGATTCCATTTTCTTGAACTTTTTTAGAATTCTCTAACCACCAGACCACGGCTGCCCCGAATCTTTCCTCTACATTTAGCCATTATATGGATTGAGACTTAATAATGTGTATTTTTTTATTTATTTAATTTGTTATGTCATGTTTTACACTCTTGGGTAGATTCATGATAGGACAGGTAATTCTTGCTTCCACAAGATTAATGAGTTCAAGTCTTAGTTCAAGTTATGTCAAACACATTCTTGAAGGAAGGACCAGGACTACTCCATCATGGACCTTAAATTTCCTAAAAACATAAAGTGCTGTGTATATAAAGATCTTATTAGGTTTGGAGACATACCCACTTTCTCCTGTACTGGGTCACTGTGGAGTCCACTGTGGACTCATGCTTCTATTTCATTATTGTCTTAAAATGTTTATTTCGTTCCATATGAGTTTGATAGGAACTGTAACATCTTGCCTGACACTCTCTTAGGTTGTACTATTGCTCTTTATCCTTGATGGTGTAAAATGCTTTTAACAATCTACGTCGTTCAGTCTGTAGGTTTCTGTCTTGTATGGCTGGGTTCTTCAGGTCTGCTGAATGCCTCTGATTGCATTTCCTTCTTTTTTGGTGCATTCTGCTCTTATTGTCTAGATGATTGTGGCATTGCTCTCAGCTTCCTCTAGGTTCTTTGCCATGGTAACTTTTGGCACCATATTATACTCGACTCAAACTCAAAAGTAGCTTTATTGGCCTGATGATTAAGGACATTTGTATTGCCAAAGCTCGGTTACAGAAAAACGAAAAAGAACAATAAAAAATAACAAATATATGTATACAAAATAGTTATGAGACATGAAATACAATAAATTAATAATACAAACGGTGCAAATAACAATAAAAATGGCAACATTAACAGTAATGAGGCAGTCATTCAATTTGCTTGTGTGTGTGTTCATGACCTGGTGGCAAATGTTTGTGTAGAGTCCTGCTAGTGCGCAGCTCTCTCTGTACTCCCCCAGTAGGTGGGGCAGTTAGTCAGGGTCTGGAAGGTTACCCTAGGAGGGAAGTGATTAAATTTGGAGATTTGGGAGCAGATGTGTTGGTACCTGGTACACTTGGTGAGGATGTTCAGCCCAGGGCTTGAACAGCCTCTCCTCTCAGGGTAACCAGGCCATGTGTCTGTACCTTGTGAAGGTGTTTCTTAATTTAGGGACGTTATACATGTACCTTTTATTATGAGCTGTGGTCACTTCACAATTCTTTCATTACTTCATCCTTCACTTTGGATTTTTTTTCTTTTCAGAAACACCTTGGATGGGGTCATTCTAACCATATAGATTTTTTTAGATCTAGATTTTGAATAGAATACTATTTTCATCGCTGTGCAGTGAAATTTATCCTCCACATTTCAACCACACCCGTGCGGGGAAACCCACAGATACACCCTAGTGAACACTAGAGGGCAGTGAGCACACATTCCCGGAGTGGTGGGCAGCCCTGGCCATGGCTCCTGGGGAGCAGTTACAGGTTAGGTGCCTTGCTCTAGGGAATTTCAGTTGTGATCTGAACCAGCAACCTTACATTATATTTTACATTTTCAGCATTTAGCTTTTATCCAAAGAAACTTACAGTATACATTCTGAGCAATGAGGGTCAAGGGCCTTGCTCAAGGGCCCATATGCAGCAACCTGGCATAAATGAGATTTGAACCAGTGACCTTTGGATTACTAGTTCTGTACCCTAGCCACTAGGCTATGGCTGCCCCTACCTTCTGTTCTCCAATTCCACTTAACCGGCTACATGTTTCTGGACTGTGGGAGGAAACCAGAGCACCCGGAGGAAACCCATGCGAATATGGGTAGAACATGCAGACCACCCCCACCCTATTTTAGCACCTTATAATGTTAGCAGAAGATTTTCCTCGATGAAAAACAAATTCTGCTCATATTCATCAAACACAAACAACAGTCTGCTGCTTGTTTATAATAAAATGTTTACTTCCAGAGCAGACATCATGCATATTCTACTTCTATCTTTAAATTGTTTTCTGTGCCGAGTTTCCTCCCGCATGCATTAAGAGATTTTGTAATAGGAAATCGTGGAGCGCTGGAGAAATCAGGCTCCTGTGTGTTCTGAGAGGATTAAATGATTACCATCTCACAATGCTCCTGATCTTATAATCAAGTTCAGAACGGCACAAGCAACCTCTGCTGAAGTGATTAGGGCTCTGGCACAGATGTGCTTCCTTCAGCCTAATGGAGCTGGTAGTTCACTGCCGGGAAAAAGTATGTGCTCCTCCTCCACCTCATTCCTTTTGTGTTTTATGCAGATTTGTTCCACTAAATGCTTTCATATCACAGTGTGAAAAATGTCTTCACAGAAACCAAACATACTGCAAACTGCTTGTTTTGGGGCTTATAGTTGTAAACTTTTTTAAGGCCGGTACTCTCTGTGTGGAGTTTGCATGTTTAGAACTGAATTTAGAACGCTCTTTTTCCACACTGGGCTTTTACATTCGTCCTCTAAATGTTAACCCAAACCGTGCAGTGAAACACACATGTACACACCAGTGAACACTAGGGGGCATTGAGCACACGTGACCTGGAAACAGTTAGGGGTCAGGTGCATTCCTCAAAGCCACTTCAGTCATGACCTGTCAAGTTCTCTAACCACCAGACCCTGCCCCTGTTCTCACCATGTTCTCACCATGTCTGTGGGGGTTCTTTCGGGAGCTCCGGTTTCCTCCCACAGTCCAAAAACATGCAGCCAGGTTTACTGGAGATACTGAATTGTCCTATAATGAATTATAGTCATAAACCACAAATACAAAGCCCAAAGATTCCCTAATGTTCAATCATCAAATTATGATTTTCTAAATCATTCCTTATTTAACTAAATCTAGAAGTAAAAACTATGCCAAGTGGATAAAGCTGACCACTGACCACTGTGGCGACCCCTAATGGGAGCAGCCAAAAGATAAAGAAGTATTTGGAACCTCTTTTAGCCAAGCAGGCAGGTGTAATGCACGAAAGATTCAGCAACCACAAAACAGAACCTGTCAGATATAACCAGACATATTTTAGTCTATTTTCCAATTTCACCTCCATTTTATCCTGGTATCCTAGTGGGTAATGGGTTATGCAGGCAGACATTAAGGGAAAAAACCCTGGTCCATCATGCAGCCTTGACTACTCCCTTCCCCAGACACAGCAGATCATTTCTGTATGTAGACACCCAACAGGCAAGTACAATCAGAGTTAGAAAGTAACAAATGACATTTACTCGAGTTACTATAATTGAGTAGTTTTCTTGTGTACATTTTAAAGTAGATTTTACAACCTGTACTTTTACTTGAGGACGTTTTTGTTCTAAGAATTGTAATTTACCACATTTTAAATCCCATCCTTACTGAGTGACAAAAAGGAAGCTACGAAGCTGGTGAAGTGATACAGGGTTAAGCTATTAGCTGAAGAAAATAGAACAGGGATTTTGTGAAGGCTGACCAAATGAGGGGTTTTAATGATGGAGGCTTGACATTCTGAAGCAACTAACAGCCTGTGATATTCGTCTGCTCCCTTTGGCCTGGCAACAGGGATTATGCATCTCTGTGTCCATGCTAAAGCCCTCCTGCTAAGCTTCGGCTAGCCTGCTACATATTTCCTTTTTAATCTCTTTTTCAGGCCACAGTGTGCTTAAACTGTAACATGAAGCCAGAAATAAGACCAAAAATGGAAAGGACCAGGGCCGTCTGTAAAGCTTCTGTGCTGCTGATCTGTAAACAAACTGGGTTTGGTTTGTGTGTGTGTGTGTGTGTGTATTTTGTTTGTTTTTTAGTGGATTTTAGTGGCGAGGTTTTCGGATTACTGCACAGCTTTAGTTAAATGTGGAATGATTTAGAAAATCGTAGTTTGATGAATGTACATTAGGGATTCTTTTTTTTTGTCTAAGTGGGCTTTGCATTTGAGGTTTATGACTATAATTAATTGCAGATTTAAAAGCCCTCAATTTGCTTTGTAGTGTCTCTGTGGTTTAGAAAGTAAGCCTCCCTGAGCTCTCATAAGCATAGTCTCATCCCGCGGAACAGGCAGCCCATGTCACCATCGCTTACTTTCTCATCAGAACCCTTTGAACACGCTGTGTGTCTGAAGGCGATGCTTCTGGAAGGCAGGATCATGCACCGCGCACCTTGCATTGCATGTGTCATGATCAATTTGAGGTAATCCGCTAAAACAGTAGCAGTGCCCGCTCTCTCCGTCTCTTAATGATGACCGAAGAATAGCAGGAGCTCAAATGTGGGGATACTAGCAGAAAATTGGGCTTTTAAATCTCCAAGTACAGGACGTGCACAGCTAAGCAGCCTGCCAAACGGATACAGATTTAGTGTTGTGAGGGATTGATACGAGAGAATATATTTGAGATATTAAAGCTGTGTGTGTTCTCAGCTGAGACTTTTACCTTCACACAGGGATGATAAATGAGTGGTGTTATAAGGAACATTATAATATCATGCCTGACTGACTGTAGTATTGGTGTGATTATCTAAAGTTAACTAACCTTACAGATGAGCTTTTACTGGGTGGTTCAGGGTGGAGATGCACAGCATTACAAATACTGAAATTACACTCAGACTACACACACACACACACACACACACACACACACACACACAAACACGCAACTTTGTGTTGTTTAGTGAATGCTTGTCACTGTATCTAAAGTATCTAAATGTAGCCATTTTTATTACCCCAACCCCATCCAGCCCAAAAGCATTTAAACAGATTGACAAAGGTCTTCTGGTCATTTTTTTCCTAGGTAGCCACATATACACTTATTTTCATTTTCGAAATTCTTTTTTCATTGTAACATAAACACTAAAACGCTTAGTAAGTGTTTTAGAACGTTTTTTTTATAACAAGAAAATGCATAATAAGTTAAATTTAGTTCACCCTATTAGTCTAGCCCTCTACAAGAATCCCAATTTCTCATCGTGCCCCTTGTAAATTTCATTTCATTTCCCACTGGATAAGAAAGATTTGAAAGATTACTGATGGCTAAAAAACCTGAAACTGAATGTTCTAATTATAAGTCACTATTAGATCCTGGCTGTCTCAATGCCTTTCAGAAACATCAGTCAACATTCTTATTTAGCAGGTTTACTCTCAAATACTGATATAAACCAGTCCCAAAAGACTACCTGGTATTTAGATATTGTTATCATCAGAAATGTGATGCATTCTATCCAAGTATCAACACAGAGCGCTAATGAAGGGATCAGAGCTGGTTTATTTATCGTTCAGCAGCTACTTTAAACCCGGTTCAGATTTTGACCCGAAGAAGCCACCAGCCGTTCACCTCCGAGAGCATGGTAGATGGAGTTTTACTTTCCGTTGTCGCTTGACAGCTCTGGGTATATTGGGTATTTTTGTTTGTGAATGGGTGTAATTAGCATGCTAATGAATGAATTGCAGTGCTGGATCCCTCAGCTTTTGCATCTCTGAGCAGAGTTGCTAGCCGGCCTCGCTCTCATGGCTGATATATAAAACCTGTAATCAGATAAGACAAGGGCTCAATCAGCTGTGTTTTTTTCTCTAGCGGGGCATGTTTACACCCTCTCTGCCATGTCTGGGTTCTTATTTGTGTTGAAAATGTAAATATGTTGGAGAAGGCTGTGGATAACACAGGAGTCGAGGCTAGAATTGGAATGTTTAGCAAATTCGCCATCAGGGTTTGTTACTCTGATTCTCAGTTGTAGCCTGACATGCCAAGTTGGTTTTATTTATCATGTTGAGATGCAGTATTATATTTTTATGGATGTGTTTGTTTATTTACTACAGTTTTATGTGTTCACACAATCCTTATGTTGCGTGTGACCCAGTGTTTGAATCTCAGTTGGTAAGTTGGGCATCTACACCTGCTCAAGTGGTGGAGTGGTAAAATACGCTAGTACACCAGAGCTCGGTTTTTGAATATTTCTTATTGAAATTTGGCTCTGCCATCTGGCTTGACTACGTGGCGGCATTAACAACGATTGGTTGTTGTTCACAGGGTCAGGCTCAAGCCAGATCATGACTCATCATAATGGTTTGCAATTAGGACCTCTACTGGCTGATTGATGCCGCTTGTACAGGATTGAGCAAAGGTGCTGAGCAAGGTGTGGCCCTTCGTACACAATGCTGACATGACCTCGACTTTTGCAGTTGACTTGTTCAAAATGCAGGCTGTACTGAGCACAGGTCGGAGGGGCAATGCATCAGTCAAAAAGCAACCACAGTCATTGTTGGAAGGTTAAATCAGGATCATTGGACATGACAAGATAAGGGGTTAAAATTAGGGGGAAAAGGTGTGGTAAAAAAGCAAATATTGCAGTTTGTAATTACTTAAATAAAAAAAATGGTGTCACTTCTTTTCACCAACCAGTGAAATGTTCCAGGATACAAGTTAAACAACTACAATGTTTAAAGACAAGAAAAAAGAAATAGGATAAAAATAGCATCAGCTTAAATGCTTTAAGAAAAACAAAAGAGTTTTACAAAGCATGCTCCAAAATCTAAACTACCTAAGTAACCTTGGTTTCAATTTTCTGTGGGTGGAAACCGGAGCACCCGGAGTAAACCCATGCCAACAGAGAAAGAACATGCAAACTCCACACAGAAAGGACCGGGACCGCTCCTACTGAGGATCGAACCCAGGACCTCGTTACTGTCTGGTGATGATGCTACTCAGTTTACCACTGTGCTGCCCCCAAAAGGTGTGATATCCTATAGCCTTACTCATCCTGTCTCAATTAAAGAACTATAGAAGATTTAGGACTGATGTGTTAGCACTCCTCATCCACCATCAGTACCACCAACTGAGAAAATATAGTTTGAAAGAATGGTGTCCAAAACCTCATTAAAAGCTTTTTTGGACACCCACCGGTATTTCATCCTCTATTTCATGACTGCTGCCCATCTGGAGGGGAAAAACCGACATTGAGCTCATAAATACAGAATGCAGTAAACGGCTCTCCTATGGGTGTTTAGCTGCTCTGTGAGATGGCACTAGCATCTGTTGGTTGTGTGGGTATATAAGGGAGCTGAGCTCACTCATAGAGCAGTGCCATGCTCGCCATGCTGTATCCGTGAGTTCACAGATGCCCGTCATCAGCAGATATCATTCTGTTGTACAAGAGAGAAAGGCCGATTGCTGGCAACCAGAGAGCTCTTGTGGACGCCCAGCCAAAGATGTTTGTGATAGTGTTGGGGTCAAAAGCAGAAGGTCGCTGGTTTACATCCCGCCCCTGCCAGGCTGCCACTGTTAGGCTCTTGAGCAAAGCTCTTAACTGTATTTGCTTAGACTGTATACTGTAAGTTGCTTCTGTTAAATGCAGAGAATGAAATAAAGGAAAATTTGGTTGTGCTTTTGCTTTTTTTTTTTTTTCAAGTTTTATGTTTTTACTAGATAAATTGGGACTTGGGACTGGCACTGCAATGCACTGGTTTATGTAGCCTAGTAGCTTGGTACTTACAGAACAATTCAGTCTCCAGTTAAGATGACTGCATGTTTTTGGACTGTGGGAGGTAAGCGGAGCTTCCAACAGAAACCCACACAGACTCATGGAGAACATGCAAACCAGCCCATCTGGGGATCGAAACTGGGACCATCTTGTTGTGATGTGACAGTGCGGCCCACTGAGCCACCGTGCCACCCCACGCTAAGTAAAATCCTTGTGAATACAAGCCCAGCAGTTGTACAAGGCAGTTGTACTTAATGTCACAGTACTGTAAGTCACTTTGGATAAAAGTTTCGGTTTTTCCTCGGTACCATTAGTACCATTTATTACCATTATTACGATTGCGGGGCCAGCACCACACCTCATTTATTTAATACAGTTTTTATGTCAGATGCGGAAATGTTAATACATTAATAATAAATTACAAAAATGTTTCAGGAAAATGATAATAGATATCTGACACAGACTACATAATACACAATATGGTCAAAAGTATTTAGAAATCTGAACATGAGCTTGTTGGACACCCTTTTGAAAAGAATAGTATTCAACCATCTCAGCGTGATCTCTCCAGCCACAACAGCAGCAACTTATTTAAGTTTGTTTATGCCTGTGGGAAGTTTCCCCCATTCAGTCCAACAAGCATTTGTTTTTTTCTTGGCACATATGTGCGTCAAGAAAGCCTTAATTGATGTTCCAGTTCATCCCAAAGCTGTGGAGTGGGCTATGGTCTGGGCATGTTCATGTATAAAGAGCTTTGTGCACAGGGTCACAGTTATGCTGGAACAGGAAAGAGCCTTCCCTAAACTGGTTCTGCAGTAGATCCTTGACTTACAAACAGTTTATGAGATTTACAAGTTTTTTTTATGAACGATGCATGCCAATGAAACATAGAAATATTTACAAATTAAACAAGTTCTTACTGTTTTTTACTTGTTGCACGCGTGTATTCATTTGCAAATTCGGACTTGTGATTGACAATGTAACCATTTTCTATACACGGAGCTTAATGTTATTGGACATGCTAGGGCGATGTGCCACGTCATGCTATTGGTTTGAACGCATGATGCTAACTGTGTTAGCTTAGTACGTTTTCGAATTACTTGATCTATGAGACGTCCTATTACAATCCTCTCTACTTAGTTAGCTTCCTAGGAAGGCAGTAAGCTTCATGGAAGACAACGTTAATATCAATATTAAAATGACCCCGGAGAAGGTGCAGAGAAAGTGCAGGGGTGAGGAAATGAAAGTAATTTTTGGCGATGTACGGTAGAGCAAACATACTGAAATTGGATGTGTGTGTTTAATGTGTTTAATACATTCGTATTTATAACAATAGTCTGTTTAAATTATTAGATATGTTAGGGTGAGGAGGTGGTTTGGGACATCTTGGACAAATGACATTATTTCTTATGGGAAATAAAGGTTTAACTTACGAGCATTTTGACTTAAGAAGAGTCTTTATGGGTAACAATTTCTCAGTCTCCTTTATTAAAATCCCCCCAGATAAAACCAAAGCCACACCTTCCATCACTGCCACCCAAATATGTCGTTTCACTCTAAAAATGTGACACAAATTTCCATTTTCTGTTGTCTATAGGCTCACCTCCTCTGGCCCCACCTGTCAGAATAACTCGACTCTTCTCCACGACACACACCGAGCACACGGGTGTCGCCTTTGAAAGAGTTGTCGCGGCGTCTCTTTTTATTTTGCCGTAGTGGAGTGGGGATGTATCCCGCCGTGGCATTTCATCCACAGTCCTCCTCTTTTATTCATGACTGTTAAAGCGACTCTGATTTGTAATGTGTAAATATTTGTCACCGCACTTGTCCTTGTTTAAAAGTAGGATCAAGTTACGATGAGTTGAATCTCCTTTTATGTACGACTGTGTGTTTGTCTGTTCTGTCTGGTTGACTGTAAAAGAAGTGCCATGTGTTCCCTCAGAAGAATTGGAGGGACACCAGTCTGAAGATGTCTCTGATGTTCACCCAGCTACATGAAGGGCTTGATGCCACTCTCAGGAAGGGGGGTCTTAGGTCCTCGCCAGTCTCTTTTTACTGCTTTTCTTTTGTTTTACTTCAAGGACACACCAGCGTGGCTTTGATTTTCATCCAATACTTTGTTTCTGATTTTTTTCTATTTTTTTGTGCATTTTCTCTTATTTGCTGCCAATTTAATTCAGTCAAAATTCCGCTTCTGAAGGATCCCTGATTTACTGTCTTTCATGCAACCCTTTTTCACCCATGCACTCTGCACAGGCGCCTGTCTATCGACAAGTTATAGCGTTTTAAGACACCTGGCACATATTCCTGTCATCACACCCTGCAGTTACTGCCAATTATGATTGCTAGATGGCACCTAGCAGACTGGTGGCATCATAGACTTTCCAGAATGACGGTGCTGGTGTGCTAGCGGAATATCCCTGTTTTTTTAATGGTGCTTAACCAGAACGTAACAAAATGCAGGTGCACTCTTTTAGAACGTATCCACTTCACAATAAATGAGATTAGACTTGACTTCTTGGAAGAGAATGGAGTAAGTCTAGCTCCTCGTTTTCTTTATCAAGAACAACCCGAGTCATTTGCTTTAGTCGTTTCTCTTAAGTGATTGGAAAAGAGATTATATCGCTGCTGTTTCACTGGCAGGCCCTGACAAATGTATCTTTTGCATTTATCTACTTAAAGAAATCACAGGATAGCTGACTCTGTAAACATGAAGAGAAGAGACATTTCAGAGCTCTAATACAGGTCTGACGGTTGTGTCCTCATTGTACCTCATTACAGTCAATCAGAACTGGACTCAACTTTAGGACAGCAGTTTCAGAAAGAATATTTTGCCTCTCGTTAAATAAGTTTTCTGTTTATTCGTCCACCCCCTTTTCTCTGAACTGTGGTATTCAAAATATGTTTCCCTCTTTCAGCTGCTCCCATTAGGTGTCACCAACATTATTGATTTGGCATAGTTTTTACACATGATGCCTTTCCTGACACAACCCTCCCTATTTATCCAGGCTCAAGGCCTAAACTACAATGCAATTGTTTGTGCATCATTGTGGCTAGGTACCTATAGGACAATTCACTGTCTTGTATTAACCTGGCTGCAAATTGTTGGACTGTGGGAGGAAAACAGAGCTCCCTATGAGACCCGCACTGCCAGGAGAACATGCCAACAGCACAGAAAGGACCCGGACCACCCATCGGGGGATCAAACCAAGTTTTGGTAATGCCCTTCCAACCAACGTGTGACATTTCACATTGTCCGGCTGGAAGAGCCCATATAGGATACATGTAGATCCAATGTATGGGTGTTTGTGATCTGGATTTATGCCCAAATCAGTTGAAAGTGCCTCAGCTCTTCACTTCTTTTGTGAGCTAAGTCATCAAATCATAAAGTGGTCATAATAATGTCACTCAACAGTGTAAATGGCAATTTATAAATTGATGCATACAGCACCTTCCTAAAAGATGGACAATTATGACCTGGTCCACACATAATTCAGGCAATGCTGTCGTAATTAATTTTCAAAAGACTCATTTTCATCATCTTCACCATATACAGTTCATAATATTACTAGTTCAGCATGTGTAAATAGTCCAATAGTTTAAGAACAATGTTTCTCAAAGAGCAACTGCAAGGAATGAAGAAATTCCACCTTCTACAGTTCACAATAATACTGAAAGCTTCATATCCGGCTTTGTGAATAAGGGCCAAAACCCACATTGAATGTCTATTTGTCCTCTGTAAAGAGGAATTTATCTGTTGCACTTTTTACACTGGATATTGTCTCAAAGCATTTTCTAGGAATCCAGAACAGATGGACCAAAAACACCTGAGCAAAACAAGAGTGACAGTGGTAAAAACTCCATGAAATTACAAAAAGAACCTTGAGAGGCACCAGACTCAGCAGGGATGAAAACAAGCTCAAACAATACACACAATGAATTTGAACTAAAAGTTATAACAACTGAAAAGAATAAAGAATAGCCATTGACCTTATCAAAGCTTTAGATACTGGTTAATCCCAGCTGTTATTCATTTAATTTTTACATCCTCACAGTAACCAAACCAATTGGGAAGTAAAACAAGCCAAAAATAGGATAAACTGCCTTAACCAAGAAAAAATACTGCATGGACCTATAAAAATCTCTCAGCACAGATTGCTGAGTGTAGAGGCACGACCCTCGGGGGAGCACGGCTCAGGATATATATTTATTTGCGCTATAGGATGGCTAATGCAGCAAGGATAAAATTTCATCCTGCAGTGTGACTCACAATTTTTTTTTGACCAGGTGAGAAGAGCTGCACCACTGAAATTTACTAAAAACATTAAAATTAATATTCTTTGTGGCTTTAGGAGGCTGGCCTGGTGGGTAGCCCACTCACAGCCTGAAGGTCCAGTGTTGGATTCCCAGGTACAGAGGTCTGGGTCCTTTATGTGTGGAGTTTGCATACAGCTTCTCACAGTCCTAAAACATGGATCCAGGTTAATTGGAGACACTGACTAGACTACAGTGATTAAGCAGTTTATTGGGTTCACTTTTCAGGTCCCTGTTTTCAAACTACTCTAATTATGTAGACCTATTGTGTAAGCATACAGTAAATGACTGTAGCCCATAAGCTTAAGTTAACCTTTTATCTGTTACAAATAAACTGCATAAAGAAACTTTCTTGAGCAACATCAGTGCTCAGTCAAAGAAAATGCTCTTTTTGGGCACACATTCCCATAGACACACTTCCACATCTTGTAAGAAGTCTCTTCAAAAGAGTGGATGTTGTATCTGAAAAGATAGAGCTCAAACAGGTCACTCTGATTTAATACTTTTGTTTTTGGAAATTGGGTGGGCCAGTGACTTGGTGAGTATCATTGTCAGAAGGTCCTGGGTTTGAACCCCAGGTTGATTTAGATGTGGTTACACCTGTCCACTGTGTTACTGTGTGCATTGTGCTCTTTGAAAAGCAGATAAATGCTCCAGCACCCACTGTTAAAAGAAAGAACTAATTTTTAGGTGTCCAAATACTTTGGCCACATTGTGTATTAAGAGTAGACATTTTTGTTGCTTTAATATGTAAAATCAAATCTTCAGTCGTAAATCAAACATAATGGAAAAGAAAGAATAATGCATTCAGTACGCTTTTGACAGTTTCAACTTAATTTAGAGGAATTGTGTTTTATTTCATTCTTTTTTATGGGATACTGATATTTTTTGGCCACACCTGAAAGTGCAGAAGGTGTAAATCCATTTGTGTCTGTCTTAATGAATTGATTGCTTGTTTTCTGCCATGAATGCTGGGTAATTGTAAGCAGTGTTTGATTGATAGTATTATTTTTCGTACAAGCCAGCAGGTAATAAAAGAATGTGAATGCGGGAGTGGTAGGTTAGAGAAGTTTACAGAATTAGAAGAGATAAAGTACAGCTCGAATCATGACTATCTCAGTGTGAAGGTTGTTGGTTCAAAACACATCTCTGCTAGGCTGCCACCCTTGTACAAGGCTCTAAAACCTCAAGTGCTCAGACTAGAGGTTCCCATCCACTGGATCGCGGATCAGTACCGGGCCGGGGGCTATTTATTACCGAGATATCTCTTAAAAACACCATCTCTACACTATTATTTTGGATGCTATGTCTTATTGTTACTCCTAGGTGGCCCAGGTGTTTCATTTTGTAATAAAAAGCTCATTTTACATTGTCTGTGAGCAATATTACAAAATGCTTCCATCCCCTCCGGTCCATGAAGCTATATGGACATTTATATGCACTGTGGTGCAAAAAAGGCTTAGACTTTATACTGTAAGTGCCTTTTAATAAAAGTTTCTGCTTAATGCAGAAAATGTAAATGCAGAATAAAGTGGTAGATAATAATAAATAAAACAGTTCTACCTTTCTCATAATTGGGGAAAACAGGAACATATTGACTGGTGAATTCCTAATGTGGATTGTGCACCTTCCTTGTGGTCATGCGCAGAGCTCCATGGGTTGAAGGGCATGTTTATCTCAAAGCATCGCCGGCCTTCATGTTTGACAACCCCTGCACTTACATCACTGATCTCAAAGACTCACATTGTTCATGACATTTACTGCAGTGCTCCACATTTAAATTTCCTCCCCAGCGTTTGTCGACTTTTTGAGGACGAGGACAATGGCGTAAATTAAAAATGCCACCAGCCTTAGAGAGAAACAGCTCGAAGATGATGTTCAACATGACGTGTGTATTGTTAGGTTCCCCCAAGACTTCCTGTGCTCCACTGTTATTGGCCGACTCTCAGTAGATCTTTAAAGGACACAGCCTAATTCAGTCCTCTGACTTTGTTAGTGACAGTAATAGTGGAGATGATTTATCACTGTTAAATCAACGGTTCTTGTACTTTGTGTATGTACACACAGATTACTCAGAAAGTATTAAAACTCTGAAATGAAGAGGAATAATATCAATATCTATCTATCTGTCTGTCTGTCTGTCTGTCTCTCTATCTCTCTATCTGTCTATAATTGTGATACTGAGCCCAGGGAAGACAGGACAACCGGCTTGCAATGCAGTAAGGTTTTATTAGGTTTTATTAGGGTTATTTACAATCATTCTGGTCACCAAAACCATCATTAAAAATCTCACACTCTGTGATCATTGAATCAGTGTCCACCTGCTCTTCACCATTCTGACCATCCTTTTGCTCCATCTTGTTGCCCGAGCCAATGCTTTTGATGGATATGAATCTGATATTAAAGAAGCTCTTTAGTAAATTGGTGTCTCCCAGAAATGGCAGGTTTAACTCGAAGGGCTTGTTCAGATCCAGAAAGTCACTCTCCTGATCATCCAGGACCTCAGATGACTTGACTTCCCCAGCAGAAGTGCTTGCCTGGTCATCCAGGACCTCAGGTGGCTTAAGTGCCTTATCAAGAGTGTTTGCCTGGTCATCCGGGAACTCTGGTGGTTTGACTTCCCCAGCATGAGTGTTTCCTTGGTCATTCAGGAACTCAGGCAGCTTGACTGCCCCAGCAGGAGTGTTCTCCTGGTCATCCAGGACCTCAGATGACTTGGCTGCCCCAGCAGAAGTGTTCTCCTGGTCATCCAGGACCTTAGGTGGCTTAACTGCCTCATCAGGAGTGTTCACCTGGTCATCAAGCTCCACAGCTGGCTCGTCTGTGTCATTATGAGTATTTTTTGGGTCTTTCAGGACCTCAGCTGGCTCGTGTATGTCAGTAGGGGTAATCACCAGGTCCTCCAAGCCCAAAGCCAGCTCGCCTGCTTCAGCAAGGTTTATTTCCAAGTCCTTCAGGATCACATCCAGCTCACCTGCCACAGCAGGAGTGATTTCCAGGTCCTCCATGACCACAGCAGGCTCACTAGCCTCAGCAGGGGTGATTTCCAGGTCTTTCAGGACCACAGCCAGCTCACCAGCCTCAGCAGGGGTGTTCTCTGGATTCTCCAGGACCACAGTCTGTTCGCCTGCCTCAGCAGGGATGATTTCCAGGTCCTCCAGGACCAAACCTCCTGCCTCAGTGTTCAGAGGGCTCTCCAGGATCACAGCCGGCTCACCAGCCTCAGCAGTGGTGTTCTCTGGATCCTCCAGGACCACATTCAGCTCACCTGCCTCAGCATGGGTGTTCTCTAGAACCTTGGTTGGCTCAGCAATCACCTCACCAGCACTGGTAGTCTGGTCCTCAGTCACTGGCACCACCTTATGTTTTCTCGTCAACCTCCGGATCCAGACAGGCATACTGGGACTAGCCTTCTTTTTTTGCCCCGGACGGGATTGACTCTGGGACTGACCCATGAGAAATCACTGCTCTGTGTAAAAGAAAGTTTGTTCTTGCTCTCAGCTTGCTCTTGCTTCGATCGTCACTCTGTCTCAACTGAGGCTTCAACTGAGTTCAGTGATGATGTCAAAATGGTTCCGGAATGTTGAAGCCTGAGCTCAAATCAAGTGAAATCCAAACACAATCAAATCAAAACAAAACTACATCAAGGTTTATTTGTCACATACAAAGTCATACATGTATATTCAAATATACAAAAATGTTAAATGATTTTTTAGAATTTAATGTTACAAAATTTAAAATAGAATATGATAATAGAAACAATGCAACAATACAAAATGTGCAAAGTTGTGCAAAAACCTGCAAAACATAAACCAGCATATAAACATATCAGGGGTTATGAGTACTGTATAACAATCTATATACATATGAATATACATGGTAGTGAGTCAAACCCAGGGCTCAAACCGCGGACTCCCCAGGTGCACTGTGAACCTAAAGTCTGGGGTGTAGGCAGCTGTCATCAAGCTCTTATGGTGATGGCTTTGCCGATAACCCTGGGTTGGGGCTCGCTCCTATAAACACACACACAAAAAAACCCAAAACAAAACAGAAGCGAGGTGCCTTGGATGCTGGACCGCTATCATTTAACCAGCTCTGTAGCGGAGGGGAAACTTCCTTCCAGAAGCTGGTCTGTCCCTAACTCCAGGTGCTGCTTACCTCGGACCTTCCAGCCGTACGCCGATACCAACCTATCTCTACCAGCATGCCAAGAAACTCGGCTTTATAGGGGAACACCAGGTGTGAGCACTCAGGCCAATTAAGGCTGCTCGCCACTTAAACCCCAAAGGGAGGAACGCCAACCACACTGGAAGCTGAACTGCTGTTCAACGGTGGTACTGTAATTTTTACTGTACGTTTGTTACTTAGCAATGACAAGGTTTTTCTTCCCTGGATGCCCTGTTTGACCGAACTGATTGTATGAATTTGACTTGATGCACACTTTCTGAACACACTTTCTATTCCGCCTCAGGAGCGCTATTCCTGTGCCATCTTTAAACTGGCGTCTAGACAGCAAAGAGAAACAGAATTAAAATAACAAATTCCCAGCAGCACCCTAAATTCTCATTGATCCTGACAGAAGTGCATGTGACGTCTCTCAGTGGGCTTCCTTAAAACATCAAGGGCTCACATCCAGCGCTCTGTGACAGAAGAAACAAGAGCTCAGTAAAGAATCAAAAAGGCAAATTCCAGAGACCAAAACAAAGCTCCTCAGACACAAAGCACTGAGAAGAATTTGACAAGAAAACCACAGCACCGGGTAGCACTGTCACATCACACCACGAATGTCCTGGGTTCATCGATTCCCATATGGAGCGGTCCAGGTCATTTCTGGGTGGAGTTTGCATGTTCTCAATAGGTTCTGCATTGTTTATTTTTCTGAGAGCTAAGTTAAGACATTTGGCCTTGTTAAACAGTGCTACTAAAATGACCCTAAGTTAATGTATGTATCAGTCCAGGGTGTTTCCTGCTCCAGTAAATTGTACCCACACTGAACGAAGTGACAGTATTATTTGACCCTAAACAGACTCAACATGAACATTTTCATCATTTAATAGACACTTTCATCCAAAGTGACTTACAGTAGGTAGCCTAAGCAAAAGGGTGTTAAGGCCCCTGTTCAAGGTCCCAGCAGTGGCAACCTGGTAGTGTTGGATTTTAAATTAGTAACCTTTAAAACCACAGTTCCCTAACCTTTTCTGGGTCTCGACCCCCTTTTTCAGGGCCTAGCAGGCTGCAGCCCCAACCACAATTACATTAGGAGGAAATATTAATATATCCTTCAGCCTTCTTAGGTCTCACACAACTAAACAAAAACACAGTGAAATATAAAAAAAACAAATATTAAACTGTTGAATAAAATGAAATAAAATATTTATAATATAAAATATTGATGGGAATTATCCATTTTTAAACCAGAGTTACTACCAGAGTTACATTCAATAATAAAAATAAATAAATCTTTTAAAAATCTGTGACACACCCCTGATAAAAACACTGATTGGGAACCACTGTCGTAATTACTAGTCCATTACCGTAGTAGACATTGTTTAGACACTGCTGCACTGTGACCTAATGCTAAAAATGTCCCACATTGGTTGGATGAGCTTGACCAAGACTTCCAAGTACTATTCTGCCCCCCTCCGGACCTCTGTTTAATTTAATTATCTTTGTTTTGTTCGCTTTTGCTTAGGTTTTGTATCTGCCTAGTATTACCCGGTTATGAGTTGAATTATTAATAATTCCTTTGTTTCATTTTCACATCTCTGCTTGATGGTCGGGTTGGCTTCATGGATTATCCCCCACACCCCTTCTAGCAGCTGTAGGAGGCACTGAAGTCAGCATGGCTCCAGATGACAACCTACCAGGACCTCATTGAGTAAAATATGCACAACATGAATATCACATGCATTACAGTATTTTTCAGATGAAATACAGTTGGCCTAGCCTATTTCACTAAAGCGGGTCTCGTGTGTCTGGAAAAGAACACGCGTAGCTCCGCCCCCACCCGAGAAATCCCGCGTAGGTCCGAGGCGTGCCTCAAGATTCACTCGCTTCTCCAGCTTTTTATTTCGATTTCGCATTTCGGCTCCCCTCAGGCGAGCGAGATGGAGTGTTAATGAAAGTAGCGAGGAACCCCGGCGATGTCCCATCAGCCCACCGGCCCAGCTCAGGCGGGAGAGCCCGACTCCTGCTAATCAACAAACAGAACGGCGCATGGAGCGTGGTGCCATTCTTACCTTATCGATAGTGGGGTCATTTCATCCCCAGCAGGGCTTTCTCGTACGTTACCTCAATTCTGCACGGGATTTCTCATCTGTGCCCAATGTCGAGACCTGATATGGAACACCTGTCCTCACCCCTGGGGTATTAGCATTTTTACTAGCGATATCATTTTTTTACGCTTGATATTCATCGTGCTGCATTTCTAGGTATGAAGACTGTACATCAGCAAATCTAACATAAAAAAGCACAGAAGGCCAGAGCCGCCGCTATAAATTCCCAACCAAGATGATGAAGCATTAAATGAGCTAATTCTTTGATGAATAGCATTTCTCTTCATTTTAAATGTAGCTGATCATGCAGTATATCTTTATTCTCCTCTGCACAGTGGGCTATTAGATTGTCACAGCTATCTGGAGCCCTGCTGACTGCAGTACATACAACAGCTACTAGAGGGGGTGTGGGGTAGAATCCGTAGGACGAAAATGACCATGAAGGTGCTCCCAGAGATGCTCAATTAGGTTCAAGTCTAGAGAATAACAGGGCCAGTGTAGTACTTACAACCAATGTAAGACAATTCTAGCCATGTGTCACATTGTTTTCCGAAATATCCCATCCACCCTATTATGGGTGCATGTGATCTGTAAAAATGGGCTCATCCTGAAATTGGTTCAGAGTAACTTTAACACCTTACATACCCAGCAAGCCAGCTCCCGAAACGTGAAGAGGTCATAATAATGTGACTCTAATGTGGGTGAACAAGAAGGAATTGGTTGGACCACATCAGGGGTGTGTGTCAGTTTAATATACACCTTTATTGGACGAATAACACTTATTATCTCTTCATATTGGCACGTATTGGTGGGTGGATATAGTATGCAGCAAGTGAACAGTCTTTCCTCAAAGTTGTTGTTAGAATCAGGAAAAATGACCGACAAGGGACGACTGGGTCTGAGCATCTCCAAAACTGCAGCTCTTGTGGGGTGTTCCCGGTCTGCAGTGTTCGGTCAGTATCTATCAAAAGTGCTCCAAGAAAGGAACAGTAAACCGGCGACAGGATCATGGACGGCCAAGGCTCAGTGATGGACGTGGGAAGCGAAGACCGGCTTGTCTGATTCAGCAATTCAGTTGGAGCTGGATAATGTTATGCCTGGTCAGAGTGAGATCTCATCTTTAACTGGGTGGATTTACCTCCAACTTCTGATGTGTGATTAAGTCTGCTAGTTCAGTTGCTTCATCACTCATCGCACTGTCTGGTACCTGCTAAAAAGTGTGCAGAATTGGTAAAAAAAAATACTATAAACAATACCCTATTGAGACTCCCTGGTCCTGTGGAATTCTCCCTCGTCTGCCAAACATTCTGCTTTTTCTTATGAAGCAGCAGGTGGTATCCCTTCAGGGAGATAAAATAGATTGATTGCTCCAGGAGGCTGGATTTTGTTTCCTTTGCAGTGCTGTGTTCCGAGCCAGAAGAAGAACAATACTGGCACGGTACCTTTCAGGAGCGGTGGTATCAGTACGAGCTGCACATGCTGAAGACTGAATGTGTTCTCAACTGTCAGAGTGCTGCTGGTCTGGTAGACATGCATGCCATTAAGACCTTTTGTTGTTCAGGTTTGAGGAGTGCGAAACAAAACCACTTCACCTGTTTACTGTAATGCTCGAGCATGTTCTGTTTCCTTGGTGTAGAGCACACATGACACATTGTCAGTTGTAAGTTTCTGCCTGTTTAAATGGGGTTTGAAGTTACTAGTTCTTTAGTAATTAGTAGTTCTCCCGTTCTTCAAATATAAAATTGTCCCAGTAGCCCAGTGGATAGAGTTTTGGGCTTTCAACCAGAGGTTGGTGGTTCAAATCCAAGCTCTGCTGTGCAGCCACTCACATGTCCTCAAGCAAGACCCTTAACCCTGTCCGCTCCAGGGGTGTACGATGACTGACCCTGCGCTCTAACATCTGTATATGTGTAATGACAAATAAAGGCGTTCTATTCTATTTTATTCTATAATACAGCTCTTCAAAATGATTGCTGGGTATGTGTTTGGCCAAAATAAAAAGTGTCATATTATTGTATTCTAATTCTTATTCAAGTTTATAGAAAAAAACACTGCTCATATTTGTCAAACACTCAGAACTAAAATAAACTGAAAGTGTGAGAGAGAGAGAGAGAGAGAGAGAGAGAGAGAGTAATTTTTCTACAGGCACCGAGGAGAGATTTAAAACAAGGACTTTTTAACTTTTTATAAGATGGCAGCAGTGCCAGTTTCAGGCAGTAGCTTGTTATGGTGTGTGAGGCTTATTAAGTGAGAACTGTGTTTAAACAAATAAACTCTTTTCTATCCAGTGAATTAAATGATAGTGCTGTTAAGAGTGTTGGGTAAACATTTATCTGACATCCTTTGCCTCAGAAGAAATGCGCCCACTTTGTTTAGTTCAAATAGTGCGGCTCTCCCTGCCAGTTAGAAAATCCATTTACCACCTGCGAAATCTGCCTCATCCTCCAATCAGCCCTGAGGTTTCTGGAAGACATCTCCCAGACATCTCTTTTAATTCCCTTTACAAACCTGCTTCCTCAGTATTTTGGAAGGCTGCAGATGTGAGAAGTCACTGCAATCCCTTAATAACTAAGCAGGAGAGTCATAGAGTCATGAGATGCGCGCCGTGTAGTCATCAATCTTTCCTTCCCGTAAGCACATTCTAATTTATAACTGCAAGCTGCGCGTTTGTGGCTTTGTGCTGAGAAAGTGTCGGGCTTTCAGTGTAGCACTTTTTCCTCTTTTAGCCTTCAGCAATTCTCTGCTTTTTCCATTCATGCTGATAAAGTCAAAAGTTTAAATTCTCCTGTGAGGGACGTGCAGGGCAAATTATTTAAAAAAAAATAACAAAATGTAATACTGTCATCCAATTTACACATTGAGTCATGCAAAAAGACTTAAAAACTTACTTACACAGCCAGGGTTGCCAGATTTCAACAGTGAATCCAGCCAAAAATGTTTTCAATATTCGCCAAAATGCATGAAAAATCTGGCCTATTTTACAGAAAACCACCCAATCTGGCAACACTGTACAAAGCACTTACACAACGTCTGGAGGTTGAAAGGAAATCAAGAAAGAACAGAATACAATTACATTTTTCTTCGTAGTGGGTGTGACTGAAACACTTATGTGGTGTCCACATACTTTTGGTCATTTAGTGTATTAATAGGTTGCAGGTCTGGTCGGCCATTTTGAACTGTTCGTTTACATTACAGGTTTAGAAGGTCACAGAAATCCTTATTTTCCTCAGATTGATAAGGCGTGTTTGTTTCCTGCATCTTTTGTTAGACGAACAGTGGGAACCTCTTAGCATCGTGTTAAACCATAACATCTTATCGCTTTTTTGATGTCCAGTTCTGGCTCTGGTGTCCAGCATTATTTCGCAGGGCAGCCATAACCCAGAGCACCGATCCTCTCGTAGGTTGTCTTGCTCTGTATTTAAAAGGAACGTAACGGCAGACGAATGTAATGGTGTGTGTTTAAGCAGCTTTGGGATTTAGTGTGTATGCGGTGGGATTAGATGTATGGATGCCGGTGGCTTGCGTCCCAGCCTAACCCTGATCTTGTTTGTAGGCACAGCAGGTAGCTCGGGCGAGCGAAAGCCAGCCACCCATTACATCGGCATCAATATCCCGTCTGGGTGCTGGAGGCAGAGAAGCGCTTTCCGCTGCACATTTCACAACTTCCATCAATGCTTACAGTGGTTGCCATGACAGCGCGCCGTTCTGCTTTTAATGGAAGTGATTTAGTTAATCTAAAAAGGAGGCTGTAGCCGTAACATCTCTCCCGCGGCGAGGCAGATCTCCATCGATCAGCGGTGAGAACACGCTGCAATGGGGTCTGCTCTCCCGGAAAGATGGGGGAGAATGAAAAGCAGAAGCGCTGCGAGACCAGTAAAGCGCTCC
The DNA here is from genome assembly GCA_034509265.1 of Microcambeva bendego. Taxonomy (NCBI): domain Eukaryota; kingdom Metazoa; phylum Chordata; class Actinopteri; order Siluriformes; family Trichomycteridae; genus Microcambeva; species Microcambeva bendego. The sequence continues at coordinate 21,146,869 of JAYDZG010000011.1, forward strand.
AATTAAGACACAATCAGAGCACGGCTCAGTGACACGATTGCTCTCCCACTGCCTCTCAACCTGCCGGAGAGGAATGCTTTCATCTGAGTGATGGTCTCTGATTGCTTGCGGGGTCCCCGTGCCCTGGCACCGTATGCAAGGACTATAAAGCTCACACCCCATTTGCTTGGTTTCTTGGCTCCTTGCTTCTGAAACCCCCAGAAGATCAAAAAAGAGACAGAAATAGATTTCCCTCTGTTTTATATCTTATAAAATACTCTGGAAGCCATGTTGACAATTGTTTTAGAAAGCCTAGTGTCACTTCCCCTTGCTTGACTGACCCTTTCAGAATAATCTTTCTCGTGAAATCTTGTTTCTTTTTTGTTCCTCTGCATCCATAACATCACAGAGATCCACCGCTCTACTTTCTTAAAGAAATGACTTTTCTGTTCCTGATATATTAGGGTAAATTAGGTGTGTATAAAATGCAGAAATATTCTGCAGTGATGTGGTTTCACTGCACAACAAACTGTTTCATTCAAATTTACAACAGTTTCATGGGGAAAATGATTTGAAGATTGTATTAAAATTGTACGAAATGCACTGTGTAAAAAAGTGGTGTCACTTGTGATGTCTTTATAATTAGAGATTTAAAATGTGGATTATCAAATTATAATTATTATGTAAGAATGCAGCTTTTGACTTTTTACCATCTTTTTATCCTGGTAAGAATCACAGTGGGTCCTCACTGAACATTACATTTATATTTTTGATTTGCAGCATTTAGCAGACGCCTTTATCCAAAGCGACTTACATTACAGTTACATCTGAGCAATGAGGGTCAAGGGCCTTGCTCAAGGGCCCAACAGTGACAACCTAGCAATAGTCAGGCTTGAACTGACATCTTTCGGATCACTAGTCCTGTACCCTAACCTCTAAGCTACGAACATCAACCCCCTTCACACACCGGGTCTGGATGTACACACCTGACCACACAGAAGTGAGCTAGTGCAGTAGTTTACCCCTGAGCTTTCTTGAGTGCCTCCATTACGATGATAAAAATAAGAAATAGCTTTACCTTGTTTCTCCTATCTTCTAACGATTTTCTGCACATTAGACAGGATGGTGCTCAGGTGGCGCAGGGGTTTATTACGCTAACACACCACTGACTGGTCGTCCACACAGCAATGATTGGCTGTGCCTTGGGGGGACGGCCGGAGCCCTGCGATGGATTGCTGCTCGGTCCAAGTGTGTGTGTGTGAGAGTGTGTTTCCAGACCAGGATAAAGTTGATGAAATTCTTCCTCTCAGTCAGTTTAGGGCACTGTTTCTCAACCTTTTAGGGGTCTCGACCCCCTTTTTCAGTGGCCGAGCAGGCAGCTATCCCTGCCACAATTACATTAGGTGGTATTATTGAAGAAGTCTTACACTCCTTCCTAGGTCTTATACAACCAGTTTTTAAATTTAACAGTTACAAATATTAAACTGTGGCAGAACTAATAGTAAGCTTAAAGGAACTAACATTAAATTAAATTTAATATTTATGGGAGTTCTACATTGGTGTTAATTTCCATGAGAACGGATACACTGGAACACTGTACAACACCATTAAATAAGCTGATGTTGATAAAATCTAAATTATACTTCTTATGGTTTCATGATTGTTAAATTTTATTACTCTCAAACATTTTGTTAGTAAAATTAACACTGTCCTCAGAATTCATTCCGTGAACCTAAACATCTGTGCTATGTTTAAAAAGTGTTAGTGCAGAGGTAGTGCAAATAAAATATATATTTTTGCACTTTTCTGCAGAGTCAGTATTAGTGAGCTTCTTTTGACAATGACAGAGTAGCGCTTACATTCTGCACATTCCTCTTTTCCCAGAGCTCCATACTGAAAATAAATAAATAAAAAAAAGCAACAAAAAAAAAAAGTGCCAAGCAGCTCTCAGATTAATATAGCTGTGCCTCTGGTGCACACTGATGATGTCATTACCAGGCAGTGTCTCCTGGGAAGACCACTGTGTCCTCCTGAGTCGAATTCTGGCACAGAGAAATGAGAGCAGTACACCGGCCAGGTAATATTTATCTCAGTTAGGGTTGTCCAACATATTTTTGTGGGGGGACATGCTGCTTAGTCTTATTCCCTCTTATTCACTGTTGCACAGTGGTTCTTGTACCCACAGAAACGCTGCATGTTTAAGAAGGCTGATATACCTGCAGTTCTATTTACTCTGGATTCATTTTCTTCTACACAGCAATATGTTAAACAACTATTACACACTTCAAGTTATGTGATTTTACCGGGTCACTGGATCTGTTCCATGAAAAACTACAAGTACTTTGTTTGCTTCATCTGTTTGAGTGTTGCACCAACATCTGTGACTGTCAAATTATGTGACCTCAGTGGGACCGTTCTGTGATTTCTATTCACCTGGACGAGCATTTCCTGCATATTCCATGTGGTCACACATCAGGTTTATGCAGCTGCAGTGTTTCTTAATTTATCTTGTATTTCCCATGAGGACCAGATCACAAGTTATTTGTTCGTTTTTTTTGTCCTAATGATTCATTAGTGCAATTTTCTCTTGCATTTAGTTGTTCAAAATATTTGCACACTGCATTATTGCACAATTTACATAAATACAAACAATAATGTATATACACCGACCAGACATAACATTATGGCCACTGCCATCAGGGCACCTGTTAGTGGGTGGGATATATTCAGCAGCAAGTGAATATTTTATCCTCAAAGTTGATGTTAAAAGCAGGAAAATGGTCAAGTTTTAGGATTTCATTCAGTTTGACAAGGGCCAAATTGTTATGGCTAGATGACCGGGTTTGAGCATTTCAGAAACTGCAGCTCTTGTGGGGTGTTCCCGGTCTGCAGTGGTCAATATCTATCAATATTGGAAATGGAGGCTGGTTGTGTGGTCTAATCCAACAGCCTTTTATCCTTCAGTTACTGGGTTTGCCATTAGTTCTAAAACACACGATTGCTCCCTGAACACTTCGGTTAGATGACCTTCTTTGCACTTGTGTCATAATATCCAGTGGTTCATGTTTATTTCCAAAACCCTTCCCAATTTCTCTCCCCAATTTCTAACTTAGTTACTGATGCCTGTGTCTAAAGCCAAGTATAAAACCTCTCCTATATTTAGTTTAGAATTATTTTTTGGAACTTAGAAAACTCTTTTCATCACTGTATAGTGAAATCCATCCTCTGCATTTTAACACAATCCATCAAGTGAAACACATTTACACACTAGTGAACACTAGGGGGCAGTGAACACATGTGTCCGGAGTGGTGGGCAGCCCTAGCCACGGTGCCCGGGGAGTGTTTAGCGGTCATGTACCTTGCTCAATGGCACTTTAGTCGTGACCTGTCAGCTCTGGGAATCGACCCGGCAACCTTCTGATCACAAGCCCAGTTCTCTAACCACCAGGTTATTTATGATATAACTATTAACTAGTTAAATCCCCTTAACTAATAGCACAACCTGCTATAAACCGTAAAAACAAGTTCAGCAAGAAACCTCTGACTCGCAGGCCTATGCTTTTTACTGGTGAACAGTTAACACTGTGGTGGAATTTTGAATGACAGTGTCATCATAATGTCTGGCAGGGTATCAGACCAAGCATAGCCTGAAGAGTCAGTTCTTTGTGTGTTTTCACTCAGCATGGTAAAGACAGTGGGGACAGCAAAGTCCCTCCAGCACTTTCACTGATCTGACAACTTTCCAGGCTGCTTGACGTGCTGCCTCAACGTTAATATCAGGCCAGTCAGTCAAACACTGAATTATGTGAAGTGGTCACCATTACTGTAATTGTTTCTGCGTCCACGGTTCTCTTCGTACGTCTGACCACACTGAGTCGCCAGTCTATTGGTGTTATGCCTCAACATGATAAAAAAAGGCTTGACAAAGCCTAAACACAAAGCGGAGTCAGCTTTGATATCTGTCATGAATGCTGCAATGCAAACAGGAAATGACATAAACAGTCCAGGTTGTCTCATGAAGACAGACTGACCAATCTGATACAACCTTCACTATCTTCGATCCAAGTAGTTAGGTAGACTTACTGTACCTTGTTCCTACCCCTTTGCCAATTTCATTTCCACTAACATGGTATTCAGCCTTCCTGCGGGGGTTTACACTGACTGGCCAATTTGGTTAACATTAATATTTTGGCCCATAGTTTGTTTAAATGAATTATTTTGAATTATTTTGCCACTTCCATACTGGAATGTTGATGTTTGCTCCTTTGGTTTGGTCAAGATAAAATATTTTTTCCAAAATTGGTCCAGAAGTGGTAAGTTAAGTATTTTTTATAGATCTGTACTTGAGAAATCTGTACCTTTCTTGAGGATTTCTGTCACTTAATATATTTTGCTTTTACTCAATACATTTCAAAACTTTCCTGCTTTTGTTTTAAACAACTTAATGTATGTATTGGTTTATTTTATTTCTTTATCTATTCGTTTACGTATTTGGTAATCAGGGTGTTCCACAAATGTGTGGCAAATGAGCTCATGAAGGAATATTTGAATTGGCTGCTAGACCTTCTGTTAAACCTCCACCAACACACACTCATAGCTGCTAATAGCAAACCAAACCCCACCCTCTCCAAATCGTTATACATTATGTACTATGTGTGCAATAATAATGATACTAATAATAGTAATAATAACTAAATAAGACATTCTGGGTCTTTTCATAGATGTTGTCTGACTGAGTGCAGTTAAGTATAGAAAGTGTAAATGCTTTAGCGTGAAGGTGCTTTTACTTTTTTACTTAAAGTACTGCTGACACACTTTTCACACTTCTACTTGAGTAAAAATACTCATACTTCAACTTTTACTTGAGAAATGTATCTACCAATATTCTTAAATAAGGAACTTGTGTACTTCTGTCAGCTTGATTTGGTCCACAATCGATTGAGTCTCGATTGATGAGGTTAAAATCATACATTAATTACATGGTCGAATAACATAATTTTGATCACTAGATAACTTACAGCATAACCTTTGTATCTGACATTGGTAGGCTAAAGCATGTCCAAGATTCCAAGTACGACCACCTAATTCTTCAGACCTGAGCAGAATAATGTTCACTCTATGGATCCTCCTCCACGCCTCCTCCAGCAGATACCTGCGACAACCTAGCAGGATCTTACTGAGTTACTCTCAGCCTGTCTAACTGCTGTCCGTGCTGCACTTGCTGGTTACTTTGTAGTTTGTAGCTATAGAATTGAAGTTTTTAATGTATTTATTTACATTCACCTCAATCTCATCCTGGTTGAGGTCGCAGCAGGTTTGTCATTAAATGGTGCATAGCAAAGGACAAACTTGTCCTCTGGTGTACATTCAAGTAAATGCTCACTTTATTCTAGATTTCATGCCAGTTTGTTAATGATAGTGCATCAGTTGTGCCAGGTCTGGTGCACAGGCTGGTACGTTATTTATCTTCTGAGAGAGCACTGGAGAGGTGTAAGGGCTCTGAAGAGGGGGGCATGTGAGATTTCTCACCGGTCCTTCTCCACGGGGAGGACAGCATTAGAATCTAATTAGATCGGTAGCACACTTCCATTTGAGCGAGAGTCACCAGCTCGGAACAGGAAAGCGTGATTTTCCAGTTGCTGGATACTTAATGTTGTTTTAATTTTCCTCCATGTTGCTAGCAAATTTTCCTCACATCTGGTGTGTTTGCACTCTATCAGTCTGCTGCTCGTAATAATGAAGAAATGACCTAGTGAGAGAAAGGGAGAACAAAACACATAACCTGCTGACAAATATCTTCATCTGCGTTCGTTCTTCTGTCTAATCTTCACCCACAGGAGGGAGTTTTTAAAGCGGTTTTCATTCCCATTAGTTAAAGTGTCCGGTTTATTCTGATTACAGACACGGTCTTATCAGATGGTGCGGCGTGAGGCTCTCAAATGTGTGTGATACTATTTGGCAGTAAAAGGCTCAACAGGGAGGAAGATCCAATGAGCAGGAAATACGAGATTCCACTCCTGCTATGAAATGGCCAATTCAATTTCATCCAAGCAGGAAGTGTGCACTGAGTGAAAGCCAGAGCTCTCGAACGCACCCTTTTCCCTACACTGATGCAATTCAGTTTGTTTGTGAATCATCTTTATCGGCTTGTTCATCCGTGCCCGTCTGACAAAGTAATTGAGCATCTGCTCCACACAGAAATGGCTTTGGGAGTGTGTGGTAGGTTCGGATAGTGGCTCAACTCGCCCACAGTTGACATGAAGGGAGAGCAACAGAATACAAACATCCAGAAAATGCATTTTTAAATCAAATACAAAATATTTGGAATCAGCTTGCTGTATTAGGTATCTAAATCAATTTAAATGAATGGCACTTTTTACAATGGCCAATAGGTCAAAGCAGCTTTAAAGAATTCAGGTCCCAACAGACCAAAAACCCTTTTGAGCAACCCCATGGCGACAAGTTATTTGTAGAGTGCTTTTTACAGTAGACATCATCACAAAGCAGCTTTACAGAGTTTAGGACCGCTAGACAAAAAGCTCCTGTGGAGCAAGCCGAGGGTGACTGTGGCAAGGAAAAACTCCCTAAAATTCACGAAGAAACCTTGAGAGGAACCAGCAGGGGCCCATTTGTTTATCTAATTATTACAGCATAACTAAAATAGAGAGCAAACAGGTAACAAGGTCATGAAAGCTTTCACAAGGACATCAGTGCCCAACTCACCCACCGTCATCAAACGCGAGTGATCTTACCGGAGAAGCAGAACGATGGAAACCCAACATCCCTGATCACCAGAAGATTCTATGACCAAGAACCCCAAGCTCTGAGTGTTTGTTTAAATTTGTTATGGCATTTCCCATCCAGTGCTCTATAAAGGGTTGTCAGGTACATGGTTTACCCTCAGAATAAGACTCTCTCTTAGCAGGACTGATTTGACTGCTTTTAATTTCCCGATTTTACTGTATGTTATATTTTAAGGTACCAGTTATAGCATAGGGGCAGCATAGTGGGACACATGTTAGAGTTTATCCACGCAACAGTATGGATCAGTTTTGGATTTGATCCGTTGCTCTCTGTGAGAAGATTGCACGGTCACTTCTTGTATGCAGGTACTTGTTTTCTTCCTCGTAAATTGGCTTCAAATTGTGAGAATTAGGGAGTAGGTGGGTGAGTTTCATCCTACAGTGAGCTGGCTCTCTGTCTGGAGTTCATTTCTGTCTTTCAGCCAGTTTTTACATGTGGTGCCAGACCCACCTCAATGATTAAACAGAATCCATAAGATTTGGGGCAGGGACTTTGAGCCTCAGTGAGTGCAGTGCGATAATACTAGCACACCTGTGCCAAGATTCAAAATTCCTCTAGTTCGAATTTTAGCACTGCTACTGGGCACCTGCAACAGATGCAATTGGTCTGCTGGTTTGTAAAACTCTGGACTAAGACGGTGTTTTAATTAATGCTGTGTAAGGACCCTGTTTGCCCAGGGCGCCTGTACAGAAAGTGAAGGAACGCAGAAAGCTCGGGCATGGCTGGTTTATATGAAATCTTGACTGAAGGACATGCTGGTACCAGATACTACAGGATTCCTGCAGATGACTTGAGGAATCAGAGCTGTTTTGACAGCATATTAGATGATCCTAATGTTTGGGCTCATCAGTGTACTGCAACATATCCTACAACTGTAATTAGGGCTATATTAGCAACACGCTCGGTACATCACAAGCATGCATCAGTGAACATCAAAGTAACCTGGGAACAGCAGATGGGAATATTCACTGATGGCTTATTTCAGTCTAACATAATGACAGTGTAATATTTAGGTCGGATAACATGGAGATTTCTGGTGTCTTCCTGCAACTCCTCCTGCTGTCTGGTGTCTTCATGAGTGTGTAGAGGTGTTGAGGTCACATAGCATGGCTCTGCCCAAAACTGGCAGATCGGACACCTGTCAGGGAAGGCCTGAGGTCACCTGGCTCTCCTTGATCAGTTTGCAAGCAGCACTGGATTCACAATCAGAAATTGAAAATTGGAGAAGGGCGGTGGCTAGGTGGGTAGCACTGTCACCTCACAGCAATAAGGCTCTGGGTTTGATCCCCAGGCGTGGCAGTCCGGGTCCTTTCTGTGTGGAGTTTGCATGTTCTCCTTGTGACTGTGTGATTTCCTACCGCAGCCCAAAACATGCAGTCAGGTTTATTGGAGACACTGAATTGCCCTGTAGGTTTGTGTGTGTGTTGTGTATTTGCCCAGTGATGGACTAGTCCAGGGTGTTTCTGTGTGCCCACTGAAAAGCTGGGATAGACTCCAGCACTTCCAAGTGAGTGAGAGAGTACATTTAGGGATGAATTGGTGGATATGAATAAACAAAAAAGTACACATCAAATGATCTCTTACTTATTTTTGACTCCAAACTGGATGTTCAACTTTACTCTGTTCTACACACCTGATCAAGATCATTTATTACTGCTCTGTTTAGCCACTGCCAGATCCTTCTCACTTCTACCCACCTGCTACACAGCAGCTTACTCCCGAGACTACAGTACAAGTAAGCACATGTCCTGCTGGTCTTGGAGAAGTGTATTACATCTCCCTTCTATAATCATGTAATTCACATAACAGTGATTGCCTAGTACTGCTCTGATGTGTGATGTGGCCACATGCCATCTCTTGAGAATCATTACATGTGTAATTAATAACACAGAACTATATACAGGGTGTCTTTAAATAATTATAAAGTCGGTGTCCGATCTGGTCCACGGCTGGTCTTGTTCAATGGCGCCTCTCAATTCAGATACTGTTGCAGACTATGATTATCAATTCCAATGGGTTTAACCTGGACAAAAAGCATCTGCTGAGCTATCAGCTGTTAAAATTGATAAACATTTTGGGACATTTAACCTACTTTCTGTCTGGTTACATATATAAGGTTCAGTTTAGTTCATTTTCATTAACCACTTATCCTGATCAGGGTCGGGTAGGGGTGCTGGAGACTATCCCAGCTCTTCAATGGGCACAAGGCGTCCAGTCTTCTTCAAATTGTATTTAACATGTTTAATCTATTAGCTGCCTTCATGGGTAGCACTGTCACCCAACAGCAAGAAGGTCCAGGGTATGATACCCAGCCGGTGTGGTCCAGATCCATGTTCTCTCTATGTCATACTGTGAGTTTCCCCTGGGAGCTCTGGTTTCCTCCCACAGTCCAAAAACCTACAGTAAGCTTAATTTTAGACACTGAATTTGTCTATAGGTACCTAGTCACTTGGGTGCACAAACAAGTGCACTGTAGTGCTGTTCCTAAGTGCGGATAAATAGGAGGATTTTGTCAGGAACAGCATCCATCGTAAAGACTATAGTAAATAAATAATACAGTTTAAGATCCACTGTGGTGACCCCTAACATGAGCATCCG
>JAYDZG010000011.1:21246970-21264413 GCA_034509265.1 Microcambeva bendego
GTGCCTTTATTATGTGTGCATTCTGGTGGCTACGATGATGCCCAGCCGACCAGTGGCAATGCAGGGTTCAGACTCTCGGCGCTGGTGTGCAAGTATAAAATCCTGCTGCCCCACCTGGACGCCCCTAAATCCAAGAATGAGTGTTTATTAACAAATCAAATACATTTTGGGTTCATACTGTCTGCAGAACAGTTAAAGCATTCTTTATTGTCCCATTTCTTTTTTGGTTGTCAGATGTGTGATGTTTTACCGAGTGTTTCTGGTAAAGGCTCCAGATTTACCTCTACCATGACTAGTATGGCACCATTACGACACAACATTAACATTAAAGTTTTTTAATGTAAAACGTGAGGAAAATTAACGAGAGTTCAGAATTCTTTGTCGAGTTACCTCACTGCATGTTTTTGGACTGTGGGAGGAAACCGGAGCACCCGGAGTAAACCCACACCGACACGGGGAGAACGTGCAAACTCCACACAGAACCTGGACCACCCCACCTGCGAATCGAACCCAGGACCTTCTTGCTGTGAGGTGACAGTGCTACTACTCTCAATAAGTTTTCAGGGACCCTTACAGATGTTTTATCTGAAGTTATGGCCTCTGAGTTCCTGTATTTTGGCTGATTGGCGTATTATTGAAGCTAATGCATGAGCGCTGGAGGATTCTTTCCACTTCTGATGAACGGTGCAGCAGGATCTTCATCCATATCGTACCTTAGAGAAAACTTTTAATGAGACATTGTTTGAAATGAAATATTCTGGAAGGTCACATCTAAGCTTTACGACTCTTTATTTTTGCCTCATCCGTGTGGCCTCATTGGCCTCCTTTATTAATTAGACACACCGAGTCTGTTTTAATTTCAGACTCACGGCGGATGTATTACGTATTCATGCGCCGCTCTTCATATCGGAGCAGCGAGTGGCAAATTAAAAAAGCAAAATAAAAGAGTAACTAAGTAAACATTTGATGGAGGCACGGGTCTCCAGGGCCTGCCGAGCTACGATGCCTAATTAGTTTTCTCCGAGATGAGATGGGATTGAGAGACATGGGACTTTTTTTTGCGTCTGGTACAGAATCACTTCAGCGCTCTTTCATGAATCTCTGCCCATAATTTAGGTGTTGGCTTTTCATCTGGCTGGTGTTTCACATCGTGTCCTGATGGTGAAGTGAGATTGATGTCGTTTGTTTCCATGGCTCTGTTATGAACACAGTGTAAACTTGGCACCCGAGCACTAGGGTGTTATGGGTAGATCAGGTGCTCTTGTGGCACTTTTAGGGGCGTTCTCACCTTCGGGCAAATACTGATGTGTGTTCAGCCCTGAGAATGAACCTGATTAATACTGCGGTTCTAGTGTTGTTAGAGTCACCACAGTAACTTTAAACTTTAATACTAGCAGAGTCAGGATCTGTGTGATTGATGCACTTCATGGCTGTCTGATCAGCTTAATTTGATAATACAAACTAAAACCATGGGCATTTGTATGGTTTTGCCTCTCACATCATCCTTTTACCGCTATAACAGTCTCCAATGATCTTTATTGATTTAATTTAATACAATTTTTGCCTACTCAGTTAAACAATATTAGTGAAACATACTGCCTTTAAAAGTATTTCACTGCATTTAGTGTTCATTCCCAATCCCAGAAATATTCATTAGAGTCAACCTTGCTTTGTGGTTGATAACAGTCAGGCTGAAATGGAATGAGTCTATTCCAAACTTAACCCACAAAGCTGACAGATGAGAAATAATGAATACACTTGGGATGTAATGATTCACCACGAGTTAAGAATCGTTTCACTTGAGGCACGATTCAAGTCAGTATTCATATTTAATGAATCGATGTTCGCTTTAAACATCAGAGGGCGCTGCTGCTATTTAAGTTGCCAAATTAGTCTCAATTCAAAATTAGTTTTTGAGTAGTTTGTACGTACCTCAAAATGTGCATTTATTAAATAGATAAATAAGAGATCACAAATACAGTATTTCCTTTTTTATAAGAAATAAATATAATGAAACGCTAAATCTGTGTTCAATACATTTTCTTTTTAAAAATCGTGATAAATTTAGATTGTGGATCAAATCACATCGTGGGTAGAGTGAATCGTTACATCCCGAGTTACACCTAAACAAACTGTCGACAGGGGTGTCCACATACTTTTGACCACACAGTGCGTGATATGATCTTCAGCTGTACCTTTCCATCAGATTGCTGGTAGAATTTTAAGCAACTTACAGTGCATTTCGAGACCAGGATTCAATCCTTGCCTTTGGTTATTTGTGTCATTTAACAGAAGCTTTTATCAAAAGTGACAGCTGTGAGCAATTAGAGCACCTTGCTCAAGGGTCCTACAGTGGAAGCCTGGCATCCATACATTAGAAATGGGTAAAGAAGTGAATAGTTAGATAATGCCCTGCCACAGAGTCCCACACTGTCCCAGCTGGATTGTAGTCCTGGTGCTAATATGTATTGTGATGTAGCAGCTAATGAAGTGACTATAGGTAAATGAATAAATGATTCACTGACCTTTAGCTCAAGACAGTGGTAGCCTAGTGGGCTAGCAGTCAATCAAAAAGTTTAGGGTTCCAATCCTATCAAGTGTTTGGTTCCTGAGAAAGATCTTTAACCCTCTTGACTCCAGGAGTGACGTACTTGCACTTTTGGTTCCATGTTGAACGTGGTCCTGGAGGAAAGGTCTTTCATTTCAGTATGTACTTGTATGTGGTTAAAATGACAATAAAGACACTCTAACTCTGACTCTAATAATGGCTGACCCTGCACTTTGACTCCAGCTTTCAAACAAGCAATGGTATGCGGAAAATTTTTTTTGGATTGTACATCTGTATGTAAATATGACAAATGTATGTATTCTATTTATGTACATTTTAAAAAGCTGCCAGTAGTAAACTGCGATATCAACATCTCAGTCAAATCACACCAGAGTTTTGTTTGAACAGACAAGACAAGGTGAAGTTTTAATCTTCTTTGATGGACAGCTAATAACCTACTTCTGTGGCTAAAACCCATAAACCTTTTCTGAAGTTTCATAAATCAGAGACACTCCTGAACCACGTCAGTCCGTTAGACTTCAATGGCGACCTCTGACGAGGCCCAGCTGTTAAATAGCTCGGTATTTTTTCACTCTGCGGTTTAGAGACGAGTGGAGGGAGGGGTCCGGGGGACGTTTGGTAGCCCCCTCATACTTTGGGTTATAGCGGGTCACTCTGTGAGGTTGAACATGCTGACAGCGCAGCCCCGGCTGATCGATCCCGCACAAGCTGCTCTCCTCCATCTTTCTGTGTCAGCAGCTTCTGCTCTCTTTTGCGTTTTATTGCCTGCAGTGTGAAGTTCAAACCGTCATGCGGATCGGCGTAAAACTCTTAATTACTTCCAAGCGTGTGCCTAAGCAGACATTTTGAGAAAGTCATGCGTCAGGTCAGCTCTGATTAGTCCTTTTACTACCACTTCTCCATGCGCTGCATCTGTACAGCACCGGGGGTGACCATGGACAAGCATCTCTTGTTTGCCAGATGCTGTGTTTGGCTAAAATCAGGTGAACACCTGTCTGAAAACTGAAAGGACTCCATGTGCATCCCATTAAGCAGTGGTTCCCAAAGTGGGAGGCACGCCCCTTAAAGGGGGTGTGGGGCTATTGCAGGAAGGGGGGGGGGGGGTGGACTAGTGATAGGAAACACAGCTTTTTGAGGGAAAGCTGGATCTTTTAGCTCCGTTCCTGTTAAAGACAAAAACTAATGGGGGCTAAAGATGTGGCCGAGGCTCTGTGATGTCCTGTCCGTGTAGAAGGGCGGGATATCTGCATTGCATCCAGTGATTCCAGGGACCACCGCAACCCTGACCAGGATAAAGAAGTGGCAAAATGACATTTGAATAGAATGTATTATCATGATGATTATTTCATATATTTTTTTCTTCTCTGTGGACTTTGGTCTGCATTTTTGATTTGGCATAGTTTTTACGCAGGATGCTCTTACACAACCCTCCCTATTTATCCGAGCTGGTGACCTACACTACAATGCACTGGTTTATGCATCCACCGTGTCTCTAATTAAACTGACTGCAAGTTTTTGGACTGTTGGAAGAAACTCCCGGAGGAGATCCACACAGACACGGAAAGAACCCGGACCACCCCGCCCGGGGATCAAACCAGCTCCCCATGTCTGTGTGGGTTTCCTATGGGAACTCCAGTTTCCTCCCACAGTCTGAAAACATGCAGCCGGATTAATTAGAGAATTATCACCAGTGAGTGTGTTTGAAATTAAAGACCGAACGAGTAACTTTCATTTCGGTCACGAATAAAACCAAAATGAACCAAAGTGCAAACCAGTGTTAAGTGTTAAAGTCCTTATGAAGAAAGATGTTAGAAAGGCAGAGGTCAAATGTTCACATTGTCCTGTTCGCTCTGTTTGCAGTATTATATTGTCATTGTAAAGATCGGCTGCTTTCGTAGACTTGCGTTCGGTTTTGTAAGCAGTAATTGATATGATTTGTCCATTTTACGTGACAGCAGGGATTAGCAATTAGAAGCCTGGCCTATCAGACAGTCCCTGAAAGAACCCGCAGCGAGGGCGCTGATGAAGGGAAAATTGCACTTAATACCACCATGATAGAATGTACAATTGAGCAATTATGGAGATCACTTGGCTTCTCTGATGCTCAGTCTGTCACACACTTTTAAACGTGACACTCGGGGTTGTGATGTGACAGCGTGATGGGACTGAATATCGGTTTTGCATACAAGTCTGTCCGTATGAAAAGAGTCCATCATTTACTGGTCTGAATTTAAAGATCAGGAGTCATCTGAAATGAATGCTTGACATTTAAGACTGAATAATCATTTATTTCTGACATCCTGGTGCTTTAGTCATAGCTGTCGACTTCAGATAGCACATCGACATCGACGTAACGTGTCTGATCACAGCGGCGAGCAGACCGCTTGCTTTTAAAAATACATCAATGCCATTTATATTCATTGTCAATGTGATGCTGATCATACATCATATCACCAAAGGTTTGTGGACAGCTCTCGGATTGACCGTGTTTAGGGGTTTGGAAACACAGTGTTTGCAGGTGTGTAAAATAAACTTTAGAAATAAACTTCTCTGACTTTTCTCTGGTTGCTCGGTGGGTAGCACTGCCCCTTCGCAGCAAGAAGGTCCAGGGTTTGATTTCCCGGTGGGGTTGTGTTATTGCTCAGTACATGCACAAGGCAACAGAAGTTGTTAGCATCTACCGAAGTGCAAATAGCTTTGAGTATAGCTATTTTGTATATTATTGGGTTTAGTTAAATATGTATTATAATATGTAATAATAATTAAAGATGTGCAAACCGATAGCTATACAACTGTTGACACAGCTAAATAAATGTAACTATACATTTTTATAAATAATAATAGTCCAGTGTGTAGTCCAGGTGTTGATAGTATTAAAAGTGCAAATGATAATTAAGTTGGTCTAGGTGGTCTAATGGAATCCAGGTCCTTTTTGTGTGGACTTTGCATGTTCTCCCTGTATCAGAGTGCCTTTTCTGCTCCAGGTGAATTTAAGATTGTCCATGACTCTTATTGACTTTAAAGGCTTGAACTAATGAGTCTGGTCATCAACTTGGAGGACTTAAAAGTTTATTTATTTCTTCGGATCTTAACGTCATGTTCTGTTATTTCAGAGCCCTGACACGAACCTTACTAAACACTTTAGAAAAAACATTGATTACAAACCAGACCTTCTTTACACAAATGAGTTTTTTTCCTTCTAAATGGGCCCAAAAAAATTAACAATATAATTAATATATATATAAAAATAATATAATATAAATATAATATTTTTTTGATATTCTATAAATTAGTGTTTGTATATTTTATATTTGGTTGTTTTTATATATTTTTATTTAGTTATTTAATGTTCATTGTTGCAGCATGGGACTAAGGGGGTTTGGTTTTCTTTTCAGCTAAAACACTTTAGCGATCTCTATTACATTATTACAGCACTTACCACAGACCGACTCGTATCACTGTACCCATGTTACACCCACATGTACATACTGTGATTCGTGCAAGCACTAAAATACATAAAAAAAAGAATGAGAGCATATTCATGAATTCCGCAAATTTGTGGGGCTTTTCTTGAATTAGTAGGGTTAGGTTCCACAAATCCTGAACAGTGAATAAGTGGGGGTTCACTGGATTGCAAATTAAGCAGACATTGATCCGCAATGAAACATGCATCATGAAACACACACACACAATAAACAACCTAGTCCTAAAATATTAAGGTCTTAAACATATAAAAGGAAAAGTATATGAAGAAGTGTAATCATGTACATCCCAGAATCCTGAAAACCAAAACATGTTATGCTATTTTTATGCTATAAGAATTTATTTACCAGGGAAAATTGGAAGCACACTTGTTTTACTTCACAACTATTAGTCTAGAAAAATAAAATAAATAAAAAGCATTCACAGGTCTATTCAGCACACCACTCGGCTCAGGGGATTTAAGAATAGACCAGGATTTGTTGCTTTTCTGTGTGATTTGTCGTTTTTATTTTTATACTTTAGCGTGGGGATTGGACGCACATTACCTCAGCAGAAATAGTGCAACTCTCATTAGGTTGGCCTTTCAGATACACCATACTCAGCATAACCACTTTATTTTCACAGCGATTCAAAAAAACCTCTATTATGCAATGACGAGGTCATTTGAGTTTTAGTGTAATATGAGAGAACCTGGTTACCCAGAACGTCCTCTCGGTTCTCTTCCAGTGAAATTGAAAGCCTCGCTTGTTGTGGAACCTTTTTTACTTTGTAGAAAGAGAAACCTGTGTGATGGCGTGTGATGGAGTTGACTCAGAAATGCGCTTCAGAAGCTCTCCTCGTGGCTCCTGGCGTATGCTGAGCTCGTGGGGGAGGCCATATTGCTTGGGTATAATCGCAGCATGCGGCGAGTGTGTCAGAACAAACATGGTTTGCGAATGCCAAGCGAGACCATGGAGGCTTGTGAGTGTGTGATTTAACGGGACTGCATCTCAGCGGGCACGGTACGGGCATGCACCCACACAACCACACGCACACACACACACACACTGGGACTGACTCATATGCTTACTTTTGTGTTCCCGCCGCCCTCCGATGACTGAGGTCTGTGAAAGGGAATTCTCTTTTATTAGTGGCTAAAGATCTATAATATTTTTCTGCCCTTTTTTATTTCTGATCTTTATTTCAGGAAAATAAAACTGAACCGAACTGTGTGCTCGAGGTGATTTTGTCACAACCTTTCAGTTCCCGTCACAATTATTTGCACCCCTGATAAAGATTTTTATATTCACCTTTATCGCAAACGTTATAAATCTTAATTTGGTGAATAAACATTTAAATTAAATGTATTCATCAAGAAAGAATCCCTCTTAGTTTTGCCTTTTAATTATTGTTCCCATGCATTCAATACTTCGTACAGCCGTCTACAGGTAATTCTAAGTTCAAGTTTTTCCTTAAACATTATAATATTTAAAATGATAGTTTTGGGAATTTAAGAGTTCCCCTCTTGTGCTCGCTCATCTTCAGATCATCCCTCAGATTTACTGGTCTGGGGCTCAGTAAATCATTTATGTGTTGATCTGGACTAATGTGAATTGTTTGGATGGTTGTCCTGTAGAAACATTCATTGATGGGCAAGCTTTTAATTTCACGGCATAAATAGACAGAGGATGAAAGGATGAAACCAAATATCATTCATCACATCAACATCTCAGACCCGCCTTACACAACAGTTAGCTTTTTTCTTTGGTTTGGCTTTTTTCACCAAACACAGTTTGACTTATTGTTGCCATAAAAAGCTATTTTTGTTTCATCTGACCATAGCACATGGTTCCAGTAAAAAGTCCCAGTAGCATTTAGCAAACTCCAGGTCTTTATGTTCATAGTTAGATCACAGATAAATATTTTTCTCCTGTAAACCATCCTCATATGCTGTGGACAGGGGTTGGTAGTGTAGGTTTTATGTTTTTATCCATCAAACTCAACTATCTCTTGGATTTTTTAGCTCTTTTACCATTTCCTGCATTTTGCAAGTTTGTGCTAATTAAACTTGAATCTTTGTCCAGGCATATATACTGTATATTGCCATTTTCTCAAAACTTTACCTATGGCCCACCTTGTAGGTCCAAATGCTAACATGTGACTCTTCAAATGCAAAAGAGTTTTAGTAATGCCCTCATACACCCTCACACACATGAGTGCAAACTGGCAATTTTTGTTTTAAACCAAAAACATTCGATTTTTCTGCCGTTACCATAATTTTCCAAAAAGAACAGCATATTTGATCATTGGTTATATTTTTTATTATTAAAATTGCTTTCATTCTATTGTTCTGGCAAGCTTTAACTGTTCCGGTTTCTTTAGACAGTAGAAAGACGTGGAAGTGAGGAGAATTGGAGATACAAAATAACAATAATATTGCTTGCAGTGTGCTTGCCATGGCAATACCTGACCCTGATGAGCTTCAACCATGTAAAGCCTGGAATCATTATCCTCAACACAAGCCTTCAGTAAGCAATGAATGTTTGAAATGTCTGACCTTGCTGATTGGTGTACAAGTACATTGTTTACCAACACCATTCAATAAAGTGTTGCTCAATGTCAGGCCAGTGTGTAATCAGCATGTCTGTGCTTAAACCTCAGACTCAACACTACTCAGCGGTTTGATTTCAGTCTCACAGCAAAAGAAACTAAACTGATGACTTACTGTGCTAGTGCTTAGCTTTTGAGAACTGGAGGTTTGGTGATGTAGATTTATGTTGTGTGAAATTTCTCTTTTCACACTCAGCCTTTACAAAAACAATACACAGAATGTGACCAAAAAGCAAAACTTCATCATACACATTACTTACATTTCTAGATTTGTTTTCATTCATTCATATTGCTTAAAGCGGCATCTCATTACTTAGTTCTTCTGGGACTCTATCAGCTTGCTGTCAGTGCTTTAGTGTATTTACTTTAGTTTACTTTAGTATGCTTAACACAATTTAGTGGTTTGATTTTAACTCTTCAAAGAAAAGACAAGAAGCTGTTGAGTTACCGTACTAGTTATTAGCTGGTGGTGAGTACTTGAAACCCACATGGACACGGGGGAGGACATACAGTCTCCTCACAGGAAGTACCCAGATTGCCCTAACCTAGGACTGCTTACTGTGAGGCGACAGCGCAACCCACTACACCACCATACCACCCTATTTCAAGAAAACCATAATGGATCTAATTTAGGGAATCACTGCTTTGGCTAATTGTTATGATGAATTGCTGACCGTCAAGGACCGACAACAAAGCATCATTTGAGCAGGTCTGAAGGACTTCCTCTCTGGGAGTAATTACAAAATATGGAAGACTAAAAATTAATTCTACATACAGCAATGTTAACTATTTTCTTATGAGAAATGTTTATTTCAATACTGTTTCTCAATGTCAGACCAGAGTTTAATCAGCATGTCTGAGCGTCAACCTCAGAATGTTTAGACTCAACACAACTAAGCGGTTTGATTTCAGCTCAGCAAAAGATACAAAACTGATGAATCACTTATCTAGTTATTGGTTGGTTGGTAGGTGGTTGGGTGAATAGGTAGGTACTTCATTTATCCTGAAGTAAATAAAAAAATACTAAAAGGCTTTTGGTGTTCCACACACTGACTGTCTCTGATGCTCTGTTTTGCTCGAGTTGTTATAGATTGCTATTTCTTAAAAAGCCATATTAGACCTAATTCAGGGAATCACTGCTTTGTCTAATTGCTATGATGAATTGCTGACCGTCAAGGACAGACAACAAAAACCCTTGAGCAGGTCTGAAGGGCTTCCTCTCTGGGAGTAATTACAAAATATGAAAAACTAAAAATAGAATTTTTACATACAGCAATATTAACTGCTTTATGATGAGACTGCCAAAAATCCAACTTTTGGAGACATTCATTTGGCGCTCTGATAATACCCAGGCTTTCATTTTGCACGGGCACTGATAGGATTAGCCGGGTTGGTTATGATGGAGCCCACAGTTCTTAGTGAAAATGAACGATCCTTCTGCCAAGACTATCAAACCGCCTTTATACGCTCCGCTATTTCCTGTTTCCTAGGAAACCGTCGTAATGCATGTATTTCTCTCTCCCGTCGTCTCTTTCGTACCTCAGCACTTCCCTCTCGTCTATCTTATCCCCCCTCTCTCTCTGATTGGAGACTCTATTGACTCGTGCCATTGAGCCGGGCTTCATACGCGCTCAGCAGCTGTCAGGAGATGAAAATAAATACGAGGGAAAGTTCTCTAAAACCTATTGATTTTTCCTGATTACAGAACATTTTGAAATTTAGACCAGCACAGGCGAGTTTACGGGAGGCAAATATGAAGAATCTGATGCCTCAGTCGTCGATATCATACACTCTGGGGAAGGCTGTGTCCTTGCAAAAACTAACCCTCTTAGTATTTTATAAAATTAAAGCTTTTAATGAATATGGTTGATTTTTTTATTCATTACAGATGAAGCACATTTGTAATAAAAAAAACTGTTGACATCTAAAATTCTAGCCTACATTTTAATCTCGTGTAAATTCTCCAGGGACGACACGATGGTGCATTAATTAGCACTGTCACCTCACAGCAAGAAGGGTCTGGGGTAGATTTTTAGAGTTTATTATTTAGAAGACTCTTTTCATCACTGTGCGGTGAAATCTGTACTCCACATTTTAACCTGATCTGTGCAGTGAAACACACACATACACACTAGTGAACACTAGGGGGCAGAGAGCACACACGCCCGGAGTGGTCGGCAGCCCTAGCCACGATGCCCGGGGAGAATTTAGAGGTTAGGTGCCTTGTTCAAGGGCACTTCAGTTGTGACCTTTTGGCTTTGGCAATCAGACAGGCAATCTTTTGATCACAAGCCCAGTTCTCTAACCACCAGGCCACGGCTGCCCCAAATAGCCCCAAGTGGGCAGATGGGGTCCTTTATGTGGGGGGTTTGTATGTTCTCCATGTGTCTGTCTGGGTTTTCTTCCAAATGTTGAAAATTATTCTGTTTGTGTGTGTGTGTGTGTGTGTTTGTGTGTGTGTGTGTTTGCCTTGTGATGGATGGGTGCATCCACTAAGACCTTGACCAGGACAAATTAGTGGTAAAATATATGATGATTGAATGAATGGTTTCTCTAAGGCTTGTTTTTTTTCTCTCTCAATTTTTAATCAATTGGTAATTAGAATTGATTGGCATTATTGGATTGTAAATGTTTTCCTTCGATTCCCAGGAGATGAACATGCATGTGCCAACAGCTCCAGCCTTCGGTAAAATACATTTGAAGAAAAAAACATATTTAGAATATTTAATAGTTATTGTATTAGTTGAAGGGTTGTGCGAGTCCTGGTTCTAAAACCTCAACAATGACTTGAGAGTGTGGTTGTGTTTTTTTTTTTTAATATACAGGGTTTTTTCATGTAAAAATGCTTACTGGTATTACACAACAAAAACAACTGACACTGAGCATGCTTTCTGATTTCCCATGTTCATCCTCATCTGATTATTGATTGACCCCCTTGTGCTTTGTGGATGGTAGCAGCCGTTCTAAAAGGAACCACTTTCATCAGATTAGCGACGCTTCAGCCGATTTATGATGTGGCCGTTCAGGATCATTTTGTATTGATCTACAGCGACTCTTCAGGAAGCATCTACACTAGTAATCTTTCTCATTTATTCTGGATATTCTCTTAATTTGTCGTAATAACTTTTCATTGGTGTTCCGATGGTGGTCACTTCACCATGAACTGACAGGGTAGAGAGGCCGACAGACGATGTACAGCAGCAGGATCATGATTTAACATGACGATTGTCATTCTAAGGAATGATTTCTGGATGTTCGGAGCAGGTCTCTGTCCTGGTAAGATTTGCCGTGAGTTTCTTCTGGGAGCTCCGGTTTCCTCCGGGTGTAAAGACGTGCAAGCGAGGTGAACTGGAAATACGAAATCTTCCACAACTGTGTTTGATTTTGACTTGAACTGATGAATCTTGTGTAACCAGTCACTTCTGTAGCCAAAGTGTGTAAAACATAAGTCGTAATAAATAAATATTAAGACACATAGCGTAACATTCCGAGCACTGACAGCTGAAGTGAAAAACGCTGATTATCTCTTCATCACGACACCTGTTAGTTGGTGGTAATAATGATCAGGCAGTAAACATTTGATCCTCAAAGTGGATGTTAGAAGTAGAAGAAATGGACGAGCTTAATAATTTGAGCGAGTTTTACAAAGGCTAAACTGTGACAGCTAAGTGACCAAGTCAGAGCATCTCCTAATCTACAGCTCTTGTGGGGTGTTCTTGGTCTGCAGTGGTCAGTATCTATAAATAGTGGTCCACGCAAGGAACGGTGGTAAACTTGCGACAGGGTCATGGGCGGCCAAGGCTCATTGATGCACGCTGACCTGTGGGGGGCGATCCACAAGCTACTGTAATTCAAATTGCCGGTGAAGCTATTGATAGGAAGGCATCAGAATACACAGTGCAGCACCGTTACAGGACTGTTTAGGCAGCAAAAGAGGGACCAACAGAATAGTAAGAAGGTGGTCATAATGTTCTGCCTGATCGGTGGATGCTTATGCACAAAAGATTGTATTTTTATTTCATGTGTTGGGATTAAATGTCATGGTGTTAAATACGCCTGCATTTAATCCAGATACGGTGTGCTGACAGAAAATTTGACAATTTAATTAAGTAGACAGTGTCACTTTGATCTCAAAATACAGACATTTACTGATTTAAGAGGCAACAGACTTTTCCCATTTATATGAATGTAATATATAATTCTGTCATTAAATACCATTAATTTTACAATTATGGCACAGTTGCTTAGTGTGTATCACTGTCGCTATGCTTCACGAAGGTTTGATCCCCGGGTGGAGCGGTCCTGGTCCTTTCTATGTGGAGTTCCCATCAATTCATAGTAGAACTTAGTACTACTACTATTAAACTAGATTACTTTGAAGTTTTACAGTAGTACCATAAAGTGGTCACCACTGCAAGTTGGAACTTTTTATTTTAATGTTTGGCTACTATTAAATAAGTAATTAAGAATTTGATTGTAATTAAGACTCTCTTATTTGTTTGTACCTGTAATCAATGCATACAGGTACATTATTTATTAGCTTGCTGCCTCCCTGCTTTACACGGTTTCATGTCCTTTTCAGATTTCTTGAACTTAAGTGCTGTGATAGTTCTAATATGAACAGATGAGCACATAATATCTCCTTTATTGGGAAATATTTTGTAATATTTGTTCACTTTGATTTACTATTACAGTTTCAGCCTTTAGCAGACCTAAATAATGCTACTGAAGATGAGGATGTGCATGTTAGTTCTCATCTTGAATGCTCAGTAAGGAGATGATGAAGGTCTTTAGTTGTCTTTTGATGATGATGAGAGTCTTAGATGTTTGAACAGACAGGGGATGTTTGTTTTTCCCACTTGGCTTTTTTCAGAGAAATGTCTGATGTCTGTCTTTAAATTTGGAGTGGAGGATCCATGACTAGTGGCTCCATAGTTTCTAGAATTGATGTGGCTGTGGAGTATGTGGCAACAGCGAGGTGATGTGGTAGCAATGGGATTATGTGGCAGCAGTAGGATGATGTGGGGGCAGCAGTACAGTGAAGTGGCAGCGGTCAGTTGATGTGGGTGAAGCAGTGTGGTTATGCTGTAGTAGTAGTGTGATGTGGCAGCAGTGTAGTGATGTAGCAGAAGTTGGGTTATGTGGCATCAGTCAGGCAATGTGGGATTATGTGCCAGTTGCAGTAGTCCATCCTTGAGATGATGAGTTATTGTAAGAGTCTGAGTGGCTTCCATAGAAATGGAATCGTCGTGATCTTGTCACGTGAGCAGAGAAGGAGAGTTAGTTATCGGATTGTTTGATCTGAGAGTCATTTAAAGAGATGACGAGGAATTGGGCTATAAACTGATCTTCAGGAATAAGTAACAGCTTGCTCAATTTTGAGGTGACGTGCTGACATCCATAGTGAAATATCTGCCAGGCATGCTGAGATGTCGAGATGAGACTTGCATGTCTGAAGGAGTGAATGACAGAATGAGTTGAGTATCATCTGCATGGGAGTGGTAGGAGAAGCTAAGGGATACGATGTAGAAGATGGAGAATGGAAGAGGAAGGATTTGTTGACATAAATCCAGACTCCTGTGAGAATCCTACAGTCACTTCTGTCTGTTATTATATATAAGAGGGTTGTGTCACTAAAGGTGACTGGTGTAAAATCTGAGCCAAATCAAGTATGTGGACCCTTAAATATGGAAGCAGCACAAAAAATAATTCATGCCACACTAGCATACCAGAGCTGGGATTTTGAATTCATCATGGAGCATGGCTGGGCAGCTATATGAGCTATATATTGACTCTATCACAGTCTTCATGACTGAGCAAACTAGGACCTCTTTTTTGTGCATTTGTAGTGTTGGACAGTTGTAGCCTAATTGTTAAAGTACTGGTCTAGTAATCAAAGGGTTGCTGATTCAAGTCCCACCACTCACAGGGGGCCTGGAGCAAGGCCCTTAACCCTCAAATGCTTAGACAATATACTGTCACTGGAATGTAAGTCGCTTTGAATAAAAGCATCTGCTAAATGCAGAAACCTTAATCCATCTAGTGTTGAAATGTGCCGTTTGGGATGCAACATGGTTTTACCCTTTATAAATATTAGATCTCAGCTTTGGTTCTGCAATCTGTTTAATTTTACACATACTAAAGGTCATAAATTCACACAGGATGTTTCAAAACACTTTTTCTCTGGTTCACGGAATTCTAATCACTAGCAAGTGTGCATTGTAATACAGATACTTCATTTACTGACACATAAGCATCAGTCATGAGCATAAGCCTGCAATTTTCTTCTTTGTGCATTTATAATCGATACCAGGGCAGAGTGTTTCCAGAACCTATTCTCACTGGATCTTAATAAGAGAAACATCAGACCTGTAAAATGTCTCTTAACTACATTCTTTTCCGTCTCCTTTTAGAAAGCGCTGATTCAGTCAGACAGCTCGGTACAGCCAGCATTTGTTCTTTAGATGTTTTTGGGATCATTTGTGACTTCCTTAAATCTGAGCCCTTGGATCATTTTTTGCAAGGTGGCCACTTCTTTCAGCAAATGGATACAGAATAGTGTGCAGTGAAATGAACCTCCTGGAAAATAAATAAAGGTTTGCTTGATGCAGACTATATGTTGGCTTATTTTAGTTCTCATTTAGTTCTTATGTATCTGTTCTATGTGGTGAAATTTCTGCTCAGGACAGGATCGTTAATATAAACCATCACATGTGGCAGTTTCATTTCAGAAAAAGCTACTTATTGCTAGATTTTGAACCCTAGGGCCTTGTTTAAGGCCCCAGCAGTGGCAACCTGGCAAATAAGGGGCTTAAACCAGCAACATTCCAGTTACTAGTTAACACTCCAGTCCTGTACTTTATCCACTAAGCTACCACCACCCAAAACATTATACTATTCCTAAACACTGACCATCTCTTCATCACGACACCTGTTAGTAGGTGGGATATATTAGGCACATTATATTCATCAAAGTTAAAATCAGGAAAAATGGCTGAACACAAGGACCGTGATGGCTAGTCGACAGTGTCGGAGCATCTCCAAAACTGCAGCTCTTGTGGGGTGTTCCCGGCCTGCATGGGTATTCATCTCAAAAGTTGTCCTATAAAGGAACCATGGCAAACCGGCCATGGCTCATTGATGAACATGTGGAGCGATGGCTGGACCAACAGACGAGCTGCTGTAACTCAAACTGCTGAAGAAGTTGATGCTGGTTCTGATAGAAAAGAGTCGGACTACACTTGTCCTCTTTCTGTGAGATAAAGAGTTTATTTAGTTTATTTTTTCTGGCTCTTTCTCATAAAAAGGGACTGAAATAATTAAAAACAGTTTGAGTCAAGCCAAAAACTTTGAATCTTATATTTAAATTGCTCTGCCATTTGCACCACCTTCATGCTGAGTGTCACTCTATACACATGGAAGGTCACGCTATATCTTGCGTATTCCTCCACCACAGGGCAACAGGACTCACAGTTGAAGCAGCAATGTAAACAAACCTTTATCACCCTTCCAGGCCAGGTTGGTAGCATCGCTGATTTTCACATTTTAGAAGCTCAAACTCCCTGTAGCGATGGGATAGTATAATGGACTTCTGCACCACCCGAGTGCCCAAAATAAATGAAAGTGCACTGATATTTATGAATGCAAACAAGCTGAACATTTCCATGGCGGACTAGTTTATAGTAGGAATGACTGTAGGCCATCTATGAATGCATTATTTAAACGAATCTATGTATTTGGCCCCTAGGCCAATAGAAATCAGTACATGACAGTATGTGAGAGTTATGGTAATCAAGCCTGGAAAATAAAACAACAGAAAAAAAAAACCCTGACCGCTTCTGTGCTCACAAATCTTTCGCCTCTTGTCTTGCCTGAAGTGCTTACTCAGTACTGACTGGAGCTGTTTGTACTTTTCTTTCCTTTCGCAGAGTATCGGGAAAGGCTCCCTGTGGTGCATAGACCCAGAATACAGACACAATCTCATCCAGGGGCTGAAGAAGACGCCTTATCATCCCTACTCCCAAGTGTTCGCCACACCTCCCACTTCTCCTCAGGCATATCAAAGGTAAGCAAGTGCCTCGGCAGAGATATTGATCCTCACACCTCTCACTCGTTCTCTCTCTCTCTCTCTCTCCCTCCCTCCCTCCCATGTGTGCTAACGGTCTCTGTTAGCCGTGGCATGCGCGGGCACAGATCTGTCAGAGAGGCCCGGAGCCTCGCCCGCGCCGTCTCATTTAGACTGAGCGAACACGTCGGCGTGCTCACAGTTACTCAAGTGTGCGAGACAAAATAATTGCTTCACTGTAAAACCTAAACCTGGTTCCCCAGAGTGTGTTAATGTATGCGTCTATCTCACCCAGTTGTGCGATTACTTTTGTAATGTAAACCGGTGAGCCCTGTGGTTACTGGATTATGTTGACTGTATCAGTTGAGTTTGACAGAATGGCTGGAGACTGGGGACGTCATGATCCACTCTACTCATTATACGATTCACGATACTTTTTTATACAACATGAAATTGACACATTGTTTGTAATTAACTTAGCAAAGTGTCCTTTCACTATTTCTTGTTAGATAAAAATAGGACAATAAGTATTAGGGATTATAGCACCCAGGTGGAGTACTGGGATTATTCACTGCACACGTGACGAGAATCTGAACTCCCCATTTCGATTCTTGGTGTTGTCGACTAGGCCACCCTAGCCTCAAGGATGCACAAACCAGTGTCCGAAGCCCGGATAAATACAAGAGTTGTGTCAGGAAGGCCATCCGGCATAAAAACTATGCCATATTGATAATGCG
>JAYDZG010000011.1:21292265-21305355 GCA_034509265.1 Microcambeva bendego
GTGAAAAGGAAACTTCTTTTCTTCAGGCATCACATGCTCCGTGGTTCACATGTTTATGAAGGCATCCTTGAGCGCCCAGGTGGAAACTCCCCGGGTTTGAAACTCGCCGCTATGCCGCTAGGATGTGCAAACCAGTACATTGTAGTGTGGTCCCAAGCCCGGATAAATAGGAGGGTTGCGTCAGGAAGGGCATCCTGTGTAAAATGTATGCCAGATTAAAAAAGCGGATCTCTGATCCTAATGAGAGCAGCTGAATGGATCATCCTCATCATGAACGCATTCTTTAGTGATATTAATCATAGACATAATTATTTTATGATTATTTGCTATGTTTTGTTAATAAACAGTATAAACTGTGCTTATAACCTCTAAATCACATGTAGTTTGTATTTGAACTGGTGCATGCAAATATTTGAACATTCAAATTCCACGTTTTGTTGGTTTTGCACAAGAGGTCAAACTTCAACTCTCATAGAACTCATCCACCACTATTTATTTATTGATTTTTATTTTCATTTTTATCAGATTTGATGACTGAAGGACACTTGTAGCCTAGTGGGTAATGTACAGAAGTAATCAAAAACCCTTCACTGCCAGGTTGTCATTGTTGGGCCCTGGACCAAGGCCCTTAACCCTTAATTTTGTTAGATTGTAAATTTTCACAGTGTCTTCGATGTGTGAAATGTAAATGTTAAATTAAAATTCAACAGCTAGATTAAAACTGTTCTGTATGCAATATATTTAAAGATTGAACAATACTGTGACTACAAAACTACAAACAAAAAATCGAATCCGGTGGCCAACATAACAAAACATTTACAGCATCAGTGGAGAAAGTGGACAGAACACACACACACACACACACACACACACACACACCACCTGGCTTGATTTACGGACGGGATCCTCTGGGGCGATCCGCTCTCTCAAGGTGGTCCTGCTGTTAGGCATTGTAATGGTGTAGTAATGGTGTGAGGAATGTAGTATTGGCACACAATGGGCACTTAAAACCAGTCAAGCAGTGTTGGAATGCCACAGCATATCTCTAGTAATATTGCTGACCATATGAATCCTTTAATTAAGGTTTTAAATTGGTTACTGACCGTTTCATAATGTGCCAAATGCTAGAAAGCATTAATTATCCTTAAGTGGTTCCCTGAGCGTGACGAGTTTAATGTGCTTTCTAGAACTCCCCAGTCACTAGATCTGAATTCAATCGAGCATCACTGTGTTAGAACGGGAGAATTCTACCGTAAATGTGCACCTGAAGAATCCAGGACTTAAGAGACCAAAAAGAAAACAGAGAATCAAAAGGATTCTTAAGCAATATTGAGTTTAACGATAACCAATACATATTTAAACACTTTCCCACATAAAGGTAATAATTCAGTTTAAGCATGCACAAAGCTAGCTCAATAAATACATAAAGTTTGGTTTAAAGAAACTCCAATGGCCTCAACAGAGCCCTGACCAGCCCGACTGAACAGCTTTGGAATAATCATGGGCCTCAAGCTTTCTTGACCAACATCAGTGCCCAGCCAGTCTTCTCAAAAGAGTGACTGCTGTTAAAGCTGTAAAGATCATGCCACACCAGGGGTGTCGAACTCATGCCCATGGGACAAATTTGGTCCACAATGTAATTAGATTACCAAAGAGCTGGCCCGCCGGTAAACAAACTGAGTGTAGCAAACTGAGGTTGAATTCATGTTTTCTTTATGCACTTTGTCTGGCTACTTCAAGGTACGGACTTGAATGTTTGCATTTTCATTGAAGGAAATTCTTTTTATTATTGTTTGCTTGTGAAAAAAGGTTACTATTGAAATGTAACTCAAAAGGCTACAAAATTCATATTTTTCATATTCCATCATATTTTTAAAATTTTAAGCATTAAGTGTGACCTTTTGTATTGCCAGTTGGGCAGCAAAGGGGGTGCAGGATATTGATCTGTAACTCCAGTATTTTGTGTAAGTTCCTCTCTATATTAATCTTACATAAAAAAAATTATAAGCGTATTGCTTATAAGCAATAACGGCATGCAAGGTGGGCATGATACTGTAATCCGGCCCTGCCATGTATATGTAAAGGCAGATATGCTTGTTATAAAGTTACATTTAAGCTGTAAAAGGCCACAACTGTGGCATTTCAGTAACCAGCTTACATTCTGTGATGAGTCAAATTAACCACTAAATTGGCTATGGTAGGGCTGGAACCAGCAGCATTTTGATTACTGGTCTAGTTAGTCACCAAATTACTATTAACAACCCAAATTGCTGCTACATTGCAGTCACATAGATATATTTGTAACATTTTATAAAATTATTAAAAATGTTGTTTTTGATGAGCTGGCACATATTTTGATTATGTATTACAGAGCAGTATCAAGTCCAGTCAAAGGCTTAATCACAGTTCTAGATCAATGCACCTGACCGACTGTAACTGTGCTGGAGTGCAATCATTACGACAAACATAAATAACAGCACTCTTAAATCTATATTTACGATTCGCTATTAAACAGCTGAGCAAGAATAAGAAACCGATGTAATAGACTGTAAAACGAAGAGTATTTTTCTGATTGGAAAGCACAAAAAAGGCCAGGAAGGGAAGCTATTAGAGTTTCACTGAGGATAAAACAGGTCAAGAGCAATAAGGATTTCACCAAGATTAAAAATGAATGTCATAAAACAAGAAGCTTGGTGAGGGGTTTTAAGTGGGGGGTGGTGGTGGTGGGATGTGTGGGGGTTACACTCTGAAACACAATTACATTAGAAGATTTTCTTTAGGAAATACACCTGGACTCAATTACAGATCCTACTTCCACTGAACACATTTGTGATTATAGCCAACGTGGGTTTATTGTTTATGTAAAATGTGTCATTTATTTTTGTACATTAGACTAACATTAATGCTAAGTACACTAACGCATTAACTATGAATGCTAATTATGCAAACGCTAATTAATTAGGCAACAGAGTGTGAAAAACAAAGTATTATAAAGCTGTTGATGCTTAACACGGTTGAGGTGAGAGCTTCCACGGTAGAACAACGCATTACTATAGCGTTTTACTTTCATTAACCCCTTTTACTGGTCAGGTTCACAGTGGGGCTCAGTGCAGGAATACCTAGAACATAAACTCATCGCTTAAACCATCTACAAAATCTTACTGAGCTGCCTTGCTGTCTTACTGCTTACACATGCAGCTGCCTCAGTAGAGAGGATTAATAATAAGTCTTTGAATTATAAGTCTGGATGCACTATCTAGAGAGAGATTGTTTGTTTTAGCTTACGATGCCAACACAGTTAGCCTCATGCAATTCAAATAAATAGGATGAGAGGACACAATGCAATAATAAACTAATTTAAAAAAGAATTATAATTCTTTAAAATACATTTTCGACAATTAGCAGACGTCATTAAGCGACTTACTGGACGGTTACAACCTGAGCAATGAGGGTTAAGGGTCTTGCTCAAGGGCCCAACATAGCAATGGTGAGATTTGAACCGGCATCCTTTGGATTGCGAGTCCTATATCCTAACCACTAGGCTACAACTGGCCTATAATATACCTATGGCTCTTTAACATCCACCTTTATTTATTTATTTATTTGTTTGTGAGAAAATGCATGCCACACTGAGATCCTGAATTGCCTTTACTGCAAAGGAAGCATCGGATCATTATTCAATCAAAATTCAGGTCACACCCATAGTCAATCAGGGCTGGGTAGATGCCCAGCTGATCTGGGTTTGAATATCCACAATGGTATTGGCTGTTCTGTATTACCCAAGCTACCCAAGCAACTCATGATATGGGTCAGTTTCCAAATAGTTACTCCCTTAATCAGGAGGCGAAATGTAGAAAAGCTTAATTTTAATAAGCAAGATTAAAACAATTTTAAAAAATGGATAAAAGTTTTTTTCATCTACTAGTTTTCATCTTTATTACTTTATTATTCTTTTTTTCAGTACTATTCTTCATTTGAAACACACACACACACACACACAGTCACTGTTCTACTGTTCTGTGCTGTTGCGGTACAAGCTAAGCACCTCTCACCTTTCAGCTCAGTTTCCAGCAGGTCGGGATTGATTTGGGGATTGCGGAAGCCCTTTTCACACTCCATGAAAAGTGATCCAAATAAACCACCCCTTTCTTCTTTCTCTTTCTTTTCCCCCAGCCCTTTACGCTTAGAGCTGCATTGCACGTTTCAAGCCTGTTGGAAAAGCTCCTCTCTCATGGAAATGGTAAAATGACACAGACTGCGAATGAGCTGCAAACCAGAGTATTAAAAAAGTGTTCTCTGCTGGTACCACAGGATAATAAACTAGCACACTAGTGCCGAGATTCTGGACTCCTGGGTTTGAATATGGTGGAGTTATCAAGGCTGTGTAAGGACTTTGTCTGGTCCTAATGTTTCAGCTAGACACAAACCACAGAGTACGCTGAGCCCATTTACATTTATTTTTCCAAAGCGATTTACAATACAGCGACAGTTTGCAGTCTGAGCAATCGAGAATTAAGGGCCTTGCTCAAGGTCCCAACAGTAGAACCTGCCAATGAATGAGGCTTGAACCATTGACCTTTTGATTACCAGTCCCTTAACCACTAGGCCATGACTGTCTGATGAGCCCATGTAAGCCGGTTCTCGGTTCTTTTTTATCTTTGTGTGTGTCCGTGTATCTGTTTGTTTGTGTGTGTTTCTTTGTGTAGTTCTTTTATGCCGTTCTGAAGGTGCGTTTGACGACTTGTCTGGCTTTGCCTGCTGGACCTTTTCCCAGCTTGCGAGGACTCAAACTGTCTAGTGTTGGGGGCATTGCTGAGTGTAGTTGTCACAAGAGAACCATCCTGGTGCCGAGCTGCCTCCAGACGTGGGATGGTGGCATTTTCAGCATGCAGCTGTCTGGAGAGAGCCATTCTACCTGCGAGTGAGGTCCAGCTGGCAACGTGAAAGTCTTTTGTATTTAATGTTTAACCCTGTGTAGTTGGTTTTTCTTTCTAGCTTTTGGAAGATGATGTTGTTTCAAAAAGTGTCTCTTTTTAGTGCCTATTTTTTCTGCTTTTCCCTAGCAACCACTGAGCAGCCATGTCATTATGCAGCTCTTGTGGGGTGTTCCCGGTGGTTTCTTTCAAATGTGGCCTTGGCCTAGGCTCACTGGAACACGTGTAGAGTGAAGATGATCTACTGTAGTTCAAATTGCTGAAGAAGTTAATGCTGGTTCTTATAGAAAGGTGTTAGAATACACAGATAAGCACATTGCAGGGCAGTTTTGTATTAAAAAAGGGAACTTCATATTAAGAACTTGGTCATGATGCCATGATCTGTGTAGTTCAGTCGTATTGCTCCTGATGTGTTGTGATGTTATCTGCCCAGAGTTTATGGTTTGGCCGGGTTCTGTGTTTTTCTCGGGTTTAGGAAGGTTGTTCTTTTGTTTAGCCTTTATTTCCTTTTTATTTCGAGCCTCTGTCACCACAGTAATGTTCTGCCTTGGTTAGGTTTCCTGCAATTATATCCATGTAAGCTTTTCAGTCAGGCTGAGGTCAGGAGTTTCTTTAAGCCGAACTTTTCTTCATGTTTTATAGAGCTTGCTTTGTACATAGAGGGACAGTCATGCTGGAACAGCAAATTGCTTTCCCTAAACTATTACTGCACATTTGAAAACAAATAAGCATAAATGTTTCAGCCCTTTTTAAACCTATTCATTAAATTTTAAATAAAAGACAATCCCTTACAGTCTCTTCCTGTACACTGCATTTGTCCTTGTATCATTTTAATGTCATCAGCAAATGTTTTTGGTTGAGCATGTAGCCACTAATGCACCGCTGCTTTTACATCACATAAAAATATGAAAAGCTTCCTCTTAAAGCTTCTTTGAGTGTCCAAAAAGGTGGAGTAAATCTGACGGCGCTAAATCCGGACTATAATCTCTTTCAGACATTAAAATGTTGAAACATTCCTCATATAATTGGTTTATTACACCTGATGGTAATTATTGTAGTCGAAACATATAAGGTCAGTAAGTAGAAGGTTTACAAAGACTTTTTACAGGTTCGGTGTGGAAGAATGGGCACAAATTCTAACCAAAATACTCCACTAGCACAGCAGTGCTGAAATTCTGAACCTGCCATTGCACCGGTTGGCTGGGCACCACCTGATCGGCATAATTGGCAGTGCCCGCAGGGTGGGACGACCGGTCTATGTGGGCGGGGTCTTCAAACACTATGTAAGGAGACTGACTGGCAGATAGAGAGGTATCTGTGGAGAATGCATGGGGGAAAAAAGGTTCCCCTAAGGGCTGTGGGCAGCAGTACACACACCTTGACGGGTGTTCGGGGATCCCCCAGCCGTGGAAGGCAAACTGACTATGCTTAACAAAATTCTCACCAAAGCATAATCTTGTGGAAAGACCTGATATTGGGTTTCATTTAAATGGCTATGAGTTTAAAATATATAGTGAACCTACGTAGCATCTTTTTTCTCTAAACGCTCATTCTTAAACAAAAAGTCTGAATGAATGTAAAAGAATATAAATGCTCCAGTGACAGAAACATGGTGTTGTGTTTTCATTTCTCGTTTCAAGTGAACAAGCACCTCGTTGTCTCAAAGGAGTAATTAAACTGTCTGTCACTATCAAAAATGTCTAAATTGAGAACACAATTTCTTATCTGCGCTGCTTCTTGTCTGGTGTTTAACAGGAGTTCGAATGAATAAAGCAGCGCACTGTAGATAGAGGTGTGTCTGGTTTAATTATTCTATAAATCTGATGTCGTTTTGGCTGGCTAGCTTGTTCAATTTGATTTATACAATAAAGCTACTTAGCCATTGTCTGTAAAAGCTGTACGCTGGATGGGAACTCAATTATAATATTAATGATTCAATAATTAATGCTTGATAAATGCTAGGAACACTGTTGTACGGTGGCTAAGTGTGTAGCACTGTCGCCTCACAGCGAGAAGGTCCTGGGTTCGATGACTGTGTTTGATATAAACTTGTGTACTGATGAACATTGTGTAATGTGGAACTACCATGTTCCTGTCATGATTGTAACCAAGGTGTAAACTAACCAAGGTCTCCTAACAAACAAACTGTGCTGGGAACACTGAGTACAGTGAATAGTGAGATGTTGGCGAACACTTGACCATGATCTTCCATTTTCTGTGAAGACTTTCTAGTAGATCCGAGAATGGTCTTCTGGGGTTTGTGCCTGTTCGGTTATAAGAGCATCTAGAAGGTCAAGAAAATATCATACAGGACAAGAAGAGGTTGAGTTCAGAGCTCTGTGCTGGTGCTGGATTTCCTCTTCACCAAGCAATAAAGGCCCCTCCCCAAACTGTTGCCACAAAATAGAAAGCATATTTCTGGCGTTTTTATTGATTTTAGCTGCATTAACTAAAACTCCTGAGCTCAATAATTAAAAGGTTTTTTTTTTATCGATCTTTAGTTCTCATAATGCTAAAAATAATGGAGAGAACAACACCCCGAGAGGAAACTCTTGACCCCCTAGAAAGATGTTTCCATTTGAGCCATTAGTAGCCTCCTCTGCCCTGCACTGACACGCCGAATTGAACCAGGAAACATTAAAGCGTAGCAGCTCAGACCCGTGCTCCGAAGAAAATGATTATAAAATTAGTTCCATATTCCAGCGGTAAAAAGGAGCACACAGGGTCTGAGAATCAAGGTCGGGGGGACGGGAAGGCTTTTAATTCTGTGCTGGGAGAAAATGTACATTTTTAACTTTGGGGGTTTGAATCCAGGTTAGCCATTCCAACATTTTGTAGAATTCAGGCTGTGCTTTTCCTATCGGCTCATGATCCTGTAACAGTTTTATAGGATTTTATAATGAACAGCACACATCAGTAGCTCTGAATGACTGAATCACAGTCATGAACCTGGAATCAGGGCGTTTTCTCTTCTCTTAGACTTTTCTGACATTCCATCACAGTTTAGGAGTCATAATCATGTATATGTCATCATATGGTGGCTTGTTCAAGCCCTACAGCCACTATGTTCCCACAGTTGGACCTCTGAGCAACCTTTAACACTCACTTGTTCAAAACTGTATTAAATGTGTGTTGAATAAGGCAATTGGAGCCTAGCCTTAAATATACTTTTGTAGTAACCAGAAGGTTGTTGGTTTTAGCCCCACCACTACCAGGTTGCAGCTGTTGGGCACTTGAACAAGATTATTAACCCTAAATTGGCAAGACTGTATAATGACCCTGTACTTTGTGTAAAATGCTGAAAATGTTTAAAATGTTTTAAGGCAGGAGTAGCTAAGCACTACGGGCCTGCCTTTGCCTAGTGGTTAGAATACTGGACCAGTAATCCAAGTGCCGGTTCAAACCTCACCACCACCAGGTTGCTCCTGTTGGGCCCTTGAGCAAGTCCGTTAACTCTCATTGCTCAGACTGGATACTGTAACTATTCTGTAAGTCGCTTTAGATAAAGGCATCGCCAGTCAAGCCCCACCACTGCTCCAGAGCAAGCTCTTAACCCTCAAATGCTTGAATTGTAATAGAATTTGGATAGAAGCAGCTGCTAAATTTAGTAAATGCACATAATTCGAAACAATCAGTAATTTGGTCATGGTTTAAATCCTATATTATACTTCCATCATGATTTGGGACTAAAAGTGTGGTTAAGTGGATAAAAGTGCTTTTGAATACAGATTTATCATGAGTAATGCATTGCTCCTCTTCAAACAAGTGCTCTGTAATGAAAAAAAAAATTAGATTTAAAAAAAAATTATCGTTATTAGTTTTTTACTAAAATGACCTACATTGCTGAACATTCTGACTTGGTCAGAGGTTAGCGTACGTTAGCGGACAGGGATGTAGACAGTGTATTATTATTATTATTATTATTATTATTATTATTATTATTATTATTATTAATCAGAGGTTCCATGCCGCCACTTCTGAGTAATTCACTTTTTTTGTGCAGTGTGTTACTGGCATCATATTCTAATTGTGGTTCTATATACAAAGTACAATCAAGTTAATTAGTTTAAATCTTGTCTTTAAGAGATTCAAGAAACAAATTACAGTTGCAAATTTCCAAATGTCCCAAGTTTTCTGGAGGGGAGGGGGTTCAGCAAACAGAGGAAGAATATTTATTGATGCATACAAGCAGTTTTAATTATGTGAGTCGACATCATTTCCATGTGCAGAAGTGTTTTATGTTTTTTTGTCTTTTTAAAGAATAATTACACACATGATCAAAAACTACGGGTCTGTCCGAAAACATCCAACATGAACATTTTTATTTTTATATTTCTGACATTTATCTTTTGTGCAAATTGAGTGACTCACAATTATCACTTAATGCAATTTGATGGTTAGGAACCTTGTTCAGGGGCCCAACATTGGCAACTTGGTGAACTGGCTTCAAATGTCCATGACCACTGAGCTACCACTACCTGAGTAATGAAGGACTAGAGATTGAAGGATCGGTGGATTACAGTAACTATGCACATGAGCATGAACGTAGTAGCTAGATTGTTTTTTTCCCCTTTTGGAGAAGAAGGGCTTGACTGGACTGATATGTGGAATTCTTTAGTAATGCTTTTCAAGCCTTATTATTGTCAGGGCTGTGTGCTGCCTTGCTGCTTGCTTTCCGCGTTCCTGTTTTAATCTTTTCTTTGTTCCACAAGAGTTATCTCAAATGGATGTGAGCGAACCGAGAGAAATATTTTATTTCTTAATATGTTTGTGTGTTGACGTGTTCTTCACTTTTGTATTTATTTCTTGCACATCTCTTGTGTGGGTGTAATTTCTTTAGGTTATCGAACCTGTCATCTCCCAGCATCACTTCAGTGCTGGGGACGGCCAGTAGATATAAGTGACACTTATTGTATTATCTGTGAGCCGGCTCTTCTTTCATCTCACTCTGTCCTTACATAAAAAGCCAAATGAGCAATAAGCTCGCCAGTCCGAGTGGCTTTCTCCTCGGACCGGTGCACGTCCTTGGAGTCTGATTTCTCCGTCCCGGGATCAATCTTCCGTCTCTGTCTCAGAAATCAGCGGAGAGAAATGATGAATGGGCTTTTTGCCGGAGCTGTTGTGCTACTGTTGATTCAAATCGCCGTCTAACCTGAGAGCCATTTCCGAGAGAGTGAGCGAGGAGCCGAGATAGGATAAAAAAGGAGGGAGCCAAGACACGGTGGGGAGCGCAGATAGGATAAACTATGTTGTCGAGGAAATGACATCATCTGGCTTCTCTGGAGGTGGGCGGAAGGCATTTTCAGAAGCATCTTCGTCTCTGTCCTCCTTTACACCCCCCTCCGCCCGTTTGTTTGATGGCTTTGAAGTTTCAGTGTGAGTCAGATGGGTGACTAAGAAGTCACATTGAATGTCTGCATCTTGCTCGCAGCTTTTTTCCTGTTGGATTTAACAAGGTCCTCACAGCCTCATAACAGTCACGGGGTGATGACCGGGTCCAGCAGGGTCTCTGGGAGGCGTAAATACAATGTCAATAATTCTAAATAGTCGATTTAAAGAATATCCTGATTTTCATCCTGACTTGTACACAGAGGTGGAAAGTAACAAATGACATTTATTCACACTACTGGAATTAATAACATTGTATTTTTGTTTACAATTTGTTTACATTTACCTAAGTATGTTTTTACTAAAAAAGACACATTAAACAATCCCTAAATGTTGTATCAACATGTTTTTTTTATTATATTTTAATTCAAACATCTATTATGGGATTCATATCCTGTTTGCATTACACAGATGACAGCGCCCTCTTCTGTTACTGAGTAACTGAGTATCATTTACTCATGAGTACATTTTACATGGGTTACTTTTTACAAGCAAAACAAATCTTTAAAGTAGTAGTACTTTTACTTGAGTACAATATTTTAGTCCTCTTTCCTCCTCTGCCTGTACTTTGGAATGGCGATAGACCCCCTGCAGGGTCAGTTTCCATCTACAGGCCCTGTGAACACGCTCTCTTCGCATCTACGTCGCATTTATACACGTCTGACTGAAACAAACAAAAAAATCTCTGTTTTCTTTGAGGCCAGTGTGGATGTTGAGAAGAACTGGCAGAAAGTGAGGAACGAAGCATAAAACGTCTCCTACTTGATCTTTCAACTAAAATTGTGCTCCGGTCGTCTGCTCTGTTCTCCCTCCTTCATCCGGACACGCTGGACGTGGGTGTTGCATCTTACAGAGAAAATTGAAATTGTCAAGCGGCTTGGCTTATGCTAATTGCTTTGCGAGCGTAGCTCTGCTTTTGTAAATCTGAAGGCCGGCTGTTTCGGCACCGCCGTCCCTCTGCCCGGCTGCTTTATTTAGGCCGCGTGGCTGATTCTTCAGATCGGAGATGAACTGAACATCTGTCGGCTGGTGTGAGATTAATCGTGTTGATTAGATGAAGATGCTGGACCCAGAGTGTGGACAATCTAAACTATTAAACCGTACACTCCAAAGCCTAAACAAGCTTCCCACCCTCCCCCTTTATATCCTTATTTTTCCTTAGATCGGGATCAGCATTATTGATCTAACACGGTTTTTACACCCGATGCCCTTTCCCTATTTATCCGGGCCTAAAGGACAATTCAGCGTCTTCAATCGACCTGACTGCATGTTTGTGGTCTGGAGGAGGAAACCTTTGAAGACATGAAGAAAGAGAAAAACCTCATAGTCTAAAAACTTAGATTTATTGGAGACACTCAATTGTCCTGTAGGTACCTTGCAATTAGGATGCATAAACCAGTGCTCTGTAGTATCCTAAGCCCGGATAAATAAGAAAGTTGTGTCAGGAAGGGAATCCAGTGTGAAATCAATGCCAAATCAATGATGCGGATGCCAATCCAATTTGGCGCCCCCTGATGGGAGCAGCCAAATGAAAGTGTAATGTTCCAATAATAATAATAATATTCTTATTATAATAAAAACTATGAATAAGCAAAATGAAAATAATGATTCGAAATGTAAATACATAAATATAAAAAGGAAGGAACGAATGAACGCAGTCCCACTGTTCAGAAGAACATCGTCAGCCTCAGGACGATTTGATTTTTTTTATCACCCTTGTCGAAGGTTCTTGTAATATGTCTGAAGAACGGCAGAGTAGCTGAGCGGGGTGAAACTGGTTTCAGGGTCACAGTGGTGTCAGATATGAACGCTTTTCCTCTGATCTGAGGTCAGCCTTTTTCAGAGTTCGCTCTGGCCTCGGGCTGCCTTTAGGAGTCATTCGTTTAGCATAGGTCCATCTGTTTAGAGTGCCGTGCTTCAGTCTCTTCTCCTCGATGCCTTTTCTCTCTTTTCCCCTTGCTCTATCCTTCTCCCTTCCCCAGTTACTTCTATAAATAGCTTCTGAAGTCAAGGCTCGGCATTACGCTATCACATCGGCTTCCTTCGCAGAGTCAGGAGACTCAGGAGGGGGGGACGGATGGTTCCGCAGGACTGTCGGGACGGATGTTTGACTTTGGCGGTGCGGTTGAAGGTTACGAGGTTCACGTGGGCGTATCAGGGGTCGGTGAATTCCAGTCCATCCCGAAGAGCCCCAAAGCGAGCGGTGTGCGGACCTCCTCCTCCCCCGCAGCCGCTCTGGTTTCTATTAGAGGCAGTAAACAGCGCAGAGCCGAGCACTCTGCTGGCTTCTCGAATGCGGTGTTAAGTTTCCAGCTTCAGCTCATGCCTCGCACGCCGAGTCGGAGGAGTCGGAATGCGAAAGGTTGCCATGGTGACAGCAAGGCCCCAGCCGAGGCGAGGCGGTGGGAGCTCGAGGAGGCAAGATGGGCGATGCTTTCAGATCACAGCAACAATGGAGATGGAAACTTAGCAGGCTTTGTTAAAAGGCTCTCAATTATTCATCCAGCACTCAGACAGCCCGTTTTAGAAAGAGAGAGAGAGAGAGAGTTAGAAAGTGTGAGGGAGAGAGAGTTAGAAAGTGTGTGTGTGTGAAAGAGAGAGAGAGAGAGAGAGAGACAGACAGACAGACAGACAGAAAGTGAGAGATAAGAGAGTGAGTTAGAAAGTGTGTGTGTGAGAGAGAGAGTTAGAAAGTGTGTGTGTGTGTGTGTGTGTGTGTGTGTGTGTGTGTGAGAGAGAGAGAGAGAGAGAGAGAGGGAGAGAGAGAG
>JAYDZG010000011.1:21453901-21465761 GCA_034509265.1 Microcambeva bendego
TATTTATTTTCATTATAATTGATGCCCAAAAATTAAATTGCCCTCAAGGTTTGACTAAGTGGAGCAAGAAACATGCAAGTGTGTCCCTGCAATAAATAAGAGCCCTGTCCAAGATGGAGGATCTGCTACTGGATAATGCTCAGGATAAAAGAGTTAAGAAAAAATAAACGTTATTATAGGAAAACAAATTGCCAATAAATACATTTTTCTCTTCTTTCATGAATCCGTGCATAATGATCTGCACGATTAATTTGGCCTACTTGCACTGGTTTACTGATCCTAGTGGCTAGGTACCTACAGGACAATTCCCGGAGGAAACCATGCAGACACAAGGAGAACATGCAAACTCCACACAGAAAGGACCCGGGATGCCACACCTGGGGATCAAACAAGGACCTTTTTACTGTGAGGCGACAGTGCTACCGACTTAGCCACCATGCCAGCCAAATTGTCAGTAAATTAATAAAATAAATGTTAAAATACGAGTAACCTAAGGTAAATATGATTGCACTCCCAACATATTGGCATATTGCCAAGCCCTGCTGCCAAATGAAAGCTGCAAGAACCACTGATGGTATAGAATTCATAAATTGTAGAAAATGTTTGAACTGTCTCAACTACAAATGTTTGTTTCGAGTCAAAGACAAAC
Source organism: Microcambeva bendego (assembly GCA_034509265.1). Taxonomy (NCBI): domain Eukaryota; kingdom Metazoa; phylum Chordata; class Actinopteri; order Siluriformes; family Trichomycteridae; genus Microcambeva; species Microcambeva bendego. The sequence goes on from JAYDZG010000011.1 coordinate 21,454,551, forward strand.
TGGTGTGTGAATGAAGACCACTGACGAAAGGATCCTGCCTCCTGTCTGTGGTTGGATGAATAATCACAGCATTGTCCAGACCCCAATAAGCATTTTTTGTAGAGACACGAAGCACACAAAAATCTGTTTTAGACTCAGTATTTACTGCACTTGAATTTCCAGATGTTCTCACGCAAAGCAAAAATAAAGCACAACATTTTTCTTCTGGAATGAGTAAGTTTCTTCTTTTTTGGAATAGAAAGAAAAGAGAATGTTAGATGAAGTTCTAAATGCCATTCTTTAAGTCACAGTATAAAAAAGTGGAGGAAAATTTGAAACACACTGTACATAGACATAAACAAGTATTACAGCACCTTCCTCGGGTGGATGAGTGCATGTGTTTTTTTTCCATTAAAGCCATGTCTGCAGGCATGCTCTCAGTGATGGGTCTAAACATGTGCAGCTCCGTCTGTTACTGTGTGACGCTGAACCTCCTGGCTGAACTCTTTCACCTCCGTGCCTGCCAAAAACCAAAGAGCAAAGAGTCAGGGAGAACATGTCTCAGGGAAGCACTGTGAAACAGAAACCCTTGTTGCGGTTATGGGTGAGGCCTTATTCAGACAGAACCCCAAAGTTGGAAAGTAGTGAGCGCACAGCCTGCCAACATAACCAATGCTGGTGGTAAAGCACAGGCTTGAAAAAAATGCAACGATGATCCAACAAGGAGGCTCACACAGTACTTTTTAGTAACAGCCATTTATTAAGAACGTTTTATTAAGGCTTTATTAGGAACAGCAGTGTTCTTTGTTCTCCAAACTGCCTGGATTCTTTAATGAAGGAAACTTCCAAAGATTATATATATATGGATGGATGGATGGATGGATAATGTAGTCCTTGTTGACATCATTGCATGATCTGTAGTCTTCATACACTATATGACCTGGAGCTTATTGGATATAATCATTATTTTATTTTATTTTTTTATTAATGCAGTTAAACCAGTTGTACTATGATATACATGTCCCATACAAATATATTAAAAATTGTAATTTTACAATTCACTTTTCTAATTTTCACTTTACATTGGTTTTGAGCAGGATGATTTTTTTTATTTTTTAAATCCCATGGAATCTGGGGAAAACCAGCTTCCCCGTGTAATAAGCTAAAACATAAAGCTTATTAATGGCTTGAGTTTGCCAAATCGGCCTGTATTAATGAAAACGAAATGTTTAAGCAACATTTTAAAATATGTGGCTTGAGTTCAGACGAGTAAAGCTGTAATGTCTAAATATATACTGTGGGTTCTTTGATTTGGAAGACCAATTACTTATAAATCAGCTCATTTTTACACTACATGCCAAACATTTCATTCATTTTTATCCATGTGTTTCAGATCAAATTCCACACCTGTCTAAAAGAGTATAAAAAGCATAAAGGCAGTAAATTATTTTTTCCACCCACATTTTCTTTTCCTAGTGTGGCTGTTGCATAGTTTCAGCACACTGGAGACTTGTGCTTAATTCTTACAGCTGGTCACTGAGGATGTGTGACCATGTTTTACACTTTTTACATTACATTAATGACAGGACAGGTAGTTACATGTTACACACAAACTGCATACATGGGCAAGTGTTCTCCTGTGAACCTAACTCGCACATCTTTGGACTGTTTGAGGAAACACAAGCAGGCATAGGGAGAACATGCAAACTCCAAACAACTCTTCCTGTGAATCAAAAACAGGACCTTTTTGCTGATGGCAGTGCTACCCATCAAGCCATTTAAACAAACTTGGTCATGTACAACGTCTGCAGCAGGGGCTGATGTTGGCTCAGGATAAAACTTCTAGCATTACTATTCAGGAAAACATCTTAGTTTCACAGGCATGACTGAATAATGTGCTGTCTGTGTTCCAGATGCAGTAAGAAACTGGTACTTCCGAGTCCTTCAAGTTTTTATTAGGCTTAGCGTAGACGAAAAATGTACTGTTTTTGCTCAGAATGAGATTTAATGATGCAATTGATGTCTGTGTTTTTTTTTTCTAGAACAGTGCTGGTCTGTGTTAGTTAGCTTTAATATAAGTTGATTGATGGCACTCTTCAAAAATTTAGATTAGACTTCAGGCTATGCTTTAAACTGCAGTGGTTCATTGGGGTTGGTTTTTATATCCAGCCTAAATGTAAGGACATTTTATTAAATGTTAACTGAATGTGGGACTCTAATTAATTCTGTCCTTTCCTTAGTGTTTCTTTGTTTTTTCCTATTTATTTATTTATCAGGATTTTGACGTCATGTTTTACACAATCTGATAACATTCATTACAGAAACTGTAATTGTTTGTTACACAAGATTTCCATCTCCAGGAAGGGTGGTCCAGGTCTTTTCTGCATAGATGTTCTCCATGTGTCTGTGTGGGTTTCTTCCAGGTGCTACGATTTACTCCCAAAGTCAAAAAACATGCAAATGAGGTGAATTAGAAATACAAAATTGTGGATTTGATGTAAAGCTGAACTGATAAATCTTGTGTAACGAATAACTACAGTTCATGTAATGAATGTAACCAAAATAGTGTAAAAGTCTGATCCTAATTTTAAAGTGCCATCAATCAACTTGTATTAAGGTTAACTTACACAGTCCAGCACTTTTCTAGAAAAAAAAATCAAATATCAATTACATCATTAATTTTCATTTTATAACATTTACACTGTACCTCAAATAAAATGAAATTTTATTTGGCATTACGTTAAGAATACAATCACTCAGACAGCAATGCTAAGCGTGTAGTTTTGCTACGAAAGGCTAACCAACTAGCTACACCCCACCACAAATATTCTAATACATTTTTTTTCATTCATTTTTTATTTATTTATTTATTTATCTGTTTCTTTTTTTAAATGACAACACTACTAGTAATCATGCTAAGACTTGTTGATTGTGATTAAATCGATTCTTAATGTCTAGTCATTGAAGGATGTGTCGATTCCTGAGCTTTGAATAAGGACACTGAATCAGTGCTTCAAAGCGACTCGGAATCATCCAAACCGATTCTGAACACAGAATCAATCAAAGTTGGACGTTGTAGGTTAAAGGTGCATAATTAACTCTCATAGAACAATTTACCTTGAAGGGAGAAAATATTAGTGTAAAAATTAGTCGTGTAACAATTCAAGCTTACTATGGAACCTCTCCGCTGTTGTGTGTAATTTTAACAAACGAAATTAATAGAGAAAAGAATTAATAAAATTGAGCAAACACATATTAGCAAGATAAGCTAGCTTGGGTTCACAGGTGTGTTTTGGGACGCCACCAAACACACCGTTAATAATATTTTATTGGTTTTCTAATATTAAGTTATGTGATCCTAACAAGGCGTTAACTAATGATACTTTTTACTGATTCACCAAAGATCTAAATGAAGACGAGGTTCCACACATCTACCCATCATGGTCAGGATCCTATACTACTGTTGTTAGCATGATGCTGGTGAGTATTTTTCACTTGAATGTAGTTATTCTTGCACTGTTTCAACAGCAGGCTTTGAAGAACAGGGTCAAACTGTTCCACACAGCTTGCTTTATCAATAAAACAATGGTAAAATGATTATACAAGTGCTGTTGAAGGAAACATGAACCTCAAGTTTTCACCAGTATGCTGTAGAAGTTTTAGTGCTTTATTAGGCTCTGATATACAGTCCAGGTTAAACTTTCTTGTACATTGCTAAATATGAACACTGTGTACAAATATGTGTAAACACTTGAGCATAAACATTGCTAGTTTGATTTATTAGGATTTTAACGTCATGTTTTACATTTAATTTCCTGACAGGAGAGGTAGATAAGCTGGAGCATTGCCGTACATGAAGATGAGCTTAGGCCGGTGTTGTTTATGCAGAGGCACAATGACTGGATTAAAGATCTTATTCAACTAGTATGGGCGTGTCACTGTACCATTCACAAAGTGTAGGACAGTTCTGTATTGTCTAGACACACCCGCTCATACTGTAACACTGTCAACACCAAAGCACAACAGTGACTGATGCACAGCGCTCTCCTTGACTTTTCCAACATCGTATGCGGCCATCATTTCTTCTCAGCGTGAATCCAGGCCCACTGGTCCCCCTATAAATGCAAGTCGAAGACACCTGTGCCTGGTGGGTGTGGTCAGGTACCCTTAACATTGAAAACAACTCATGTCCTTCCTGAATGAGTGAGCATCTGACGCTGAATATTGCATCTATATTTAAACGTGACTTAGTAGGAGGATTCTAAGGCATCTTGGATTTGGAACAGCCTCCTTTTCAGGAGCGTGTACGGCGTGACATAAAATGCTGTTTAGCTAGGCAGCTAACACACACATAGTAGTAAATATAAATGCTATACCAAAACAAAGTTGGTTTTCTTTTCTTGGCTCAAAAGAGTTTTTTTTGTTTTAAATAAAAATAGTTTTTTTACTTGAAACTAACTGAACTAAATTGCCCTTTTTTGCTGGAAAAAGACTTTTTAAATAAAGGCCTTGTAGGTATTATACATTTCTTTAACACTGAACATTAACTTAACAGGGCAACACATAAAAAGCTCTGTAGTGTGTTAAGTGCAGGAATTTGTTATAATAAGAGTGTTATGAATGGGTGAAGTACCTTTACAAAGCAGTCACTTTTAAATCAACGCTTTGTCACATCACTTCAAACAAAAAGAGAGTTGTAACACAAACAGAACATTAAGAACCTAGATTGTGAGATCGGCGAGTCCCCTGCCCAAGCATGTACATGATTTTGGAAACATGCCATGAATCTCACATGACGGAGGTATTGAGCGACGGTCGCTCTGTGAATTATGTAAGAGATTTTCAGAGCCTGAGGAGTGATGCCTACCCTTGCGGAACATTAAAAGTTCTCACGTGAGTGTGCACTGATGTCATGGTGGAAACATATAGGGCAGAAACACACTCACCTCTCTACTCTGGTGTGGTTATGAGAGGAACAAATTCGTGGGAGGCTTAAAATGACTTAAACAAACTGGTAGTGGGGGTTTTGGCTGAAAATGAGGGAGGGGGGATACCCCACTAAGTCAACCTTGTTTCTAGTCAGGTTTTAAATAACTCAAGGTAATATCACTAAAAGTCATGCCCCCGAGAGTCACACCCTGAGGGCCACACAGAGCTGAGAGTCACACATGAGAGTTTGAGATCTCAGCATTAGTAGGCATCAGAGCAGTTTAAGAGTCCCAAACTGCATACACATATAATAAATGTCAACAAATATTTTATTTATTAAGGGAAAAAAAAACCAACCTGAACCCACTCTTCATTGCAGAATTGTTTTAATTCAGTCACAGTGGAGGGTTTTTCGAGCAATAACGACCTTTTCAAGGTCATCACAGCATCTCTGTCGGATTCAAGTACGGACTTTGACCTGGCCATTCCAAAACCTTCATTTTATTTTTAGCCATTCAGAGGATGACTTCCTGGTGTGCTTTGGATCATTGTCCTGTTGCAGAACCCAAGTATGCTTGAGCTTAAGGTCCTGAAACAGAGAAGCAGCCCCAGACCATCACACTACCACCACCATGTTTGACATTTTTTTTTGGTTTTCATCTTGGAACTCTCCCATGGTTATTTTTGTTTTTATTGTGGAATCATGAACACTTACCTTAACTGAGGACTTAAGTGCTTTAGATGTTGTTCTGGGTTCTTTTGTGAGCTCTTGGATGAGCCCTTTGAGTAATTTTTGTTGGCCGGCACTCCTGGAAAGGTTCACCCTGCTAGTGGAAATCAACCCAGCGTCCCCAGAATTGTGGTTAATCACAGTTAGTACATGGTTTTTAGGCTTTTCCCATTAATGAATAGAATCATCATTTCAAAACTGCTTTTTGTATTTCCTCAGGTTATCTTTATATACTTAAAAAATTGGAAACATTTAAGTTTAAAAATGTGGAAAAATAAGAAAACTGTAAGGGGGGAATACTTTTTCACAGCTCGAGCTTGAGCATGAGCTTGTTTGACGTGCCGTTTGTAATCCGTGTTGTAATATGGAGTCCCCATCCTCTTTGTAGCTATAACTCATATTATTCATCTGGGATGGGTTTCTCTACCAGTTTGAAATGTGTCTGTGGGACTTCTCAGCGATTCTGGAGTAGAGCGTTTGTGAGGTCAGACTGATTTAAGACAGGAGGGCCAGGCTTACACTCGACTGTGTGGTTTTTCCCACCGGTGTTTAATGAGCTTGAAGTCAGGGCTGTATGTGTACCACATGAGTTCCTTTACATTAAGCTTGTCTTTTTAAGGACCTTTAATTTGAGGTCCTCAGTAGCAACTTGCATTATCTTGTAGACTAAACACCTGTAGGGTGAAAACTTCAGGTCTAGCATCGTGAGTCAGGTGATGTGTATGTGTTGGATAGTTTTAAGCCGACTAATCAAATTGGTGTCTAATAAATTCTTTTGAATTAGAATACAGAAAAATAGTTATTACCACTTTTAAAAAAAGCCACTTCTAGGTGTTAAGAGGACCTAATGGGGATTTTTCTTGAGATGCTGTCAGGACCCCATTGCTTATTTAGTTTTTTATGGTTTTGAGGAAATAAAACGTGTGTATTTCAAACTAAGCAGAAATGTGTTTTGTTAAGCTACCACTGGCTTTTAGAAGGTTTTCTGACGTGCCTTCACACACAGGTAAAGATCTTTGGGCCACTGTTCGACCTCTGATGCTTAATAATTTGACCTGAATTAGTATCTTTATAGTCACCATGATTAATACTGCTTTATCCTGCTTTATCCTGTTTGGGGCCTGACTCCTCAGAATCACTGGGCCAAGTGCAGTAATACACCCCAGACAAGAAACCAGTCCATCAGTGCTATCAGGGATCTAATTCTATCTAATATAACTCAGCTGCAAAATTAAGGTTTATTGCTTAAACCATCTGTGGTTATTTAGCTTCTCCAGTCCACTAACCTATAAATATAGTGTTTTTAAAAGAAGCAACTGCTGTGGTAATCAGCTGTATAAGGATTTTGAGTAGAAGTCAAGTGTGTGAGAAATTTGAAAAATATTACAAAGTTGATCAGTCAACAATTCATTGTAAACGTTTCAGTCGAAAACGCTTATTAATAGCGTTAACATTTGAAGGTGACTTAGTAGGAAGATTATAAAGCATGTAGGATTTCAAACGGCCTCCTTCTCGGGAGCACACAAAGGATGACGTTAAAGGCTGCCCAAGTAGACAAGCCCAGTTCTCTAACCACCAGGCCACGGCTGCCACAGTGGTATTGGTGCTTTGTTCGGTTTTCAATATTTTGTCTTGGAAGAAGTGTTACTTGGAGACAGATTTGGTCCCGTTTAGCCTCGACATGTCTAGGATCAGTAGCTGGACTCCCTCTCACGTTCAACAAAAAGCTCTTGAATGCTGCTATCATATTTCTGAGAAGAAAGACAAGAGCTGGCAGTGGTTACAGTGTTGATACTGGGTAACCAAATTGTTTTCTTCCACTTTCCCAGAGCCAGTAGAAATTTTGGAGATTAGAGGCATTGTGCAAAGAGAATGCAGCATGTGGAAGCAAAGCTGTAGTTATGCTCCTCTTCCTCCACCGGGCACCACGCCTGATGTTTGTGTTGCATCAGTCCCCATGACAATGCTAACTCATGCACATGGGTAAACCCTAGAGGGCACTGTGTCCTTAAAACTAAGTCCTGGAAGTGATTCAGTTCAGGGGTTTGGATAATCTCACATTTTGTTTCCTTAAATAATTAAAAAAAACCCTGATTTTAATGTTATAGATTGTTAGTGTACAGGGAGCGTAATAAATCATTTACGCTGAGTGAAAGACATTACAGAAATTTACCATGTGTGGCTAGTGGTTGTGATTTTATACTTAAAAGACTTGACTCTTCTCAACTAGACACCCAACCCTCAGCACCCTCTCCCCCCACTGTCACGTGTTTTTCTGGTCAATGGAAAACTGTACATTGTCCTCACAACTAGTACACAAATACAAAGAACACTAGAACAGTTAAAAAGTATTTGGGGTTTCAACAATAATGCAAGGCTTACTAAGTAAAAAAAACATTTAATTTGTAAATTAAGAACAAATTAGGATTTATGTAGAGGAAAAGTTTTTGTTATTGGTCACCCAAACTGTGGACGGAGGTCCCTGCTGTTTTTTTTCTTCTCAAACCGGTTTATCAGCTAGAACAGAACAGAAGCAATTAAAACACACACAGTCCCACCAGTTATGCTACTTGTGTGTGTGATGAGATATCCACATGACAACATTGAAGGCAGTGTAATGACAGCACTTGCAAAGCAAAGAGTGATGTGAGTTCCTAATAACAGCTGAATTGAAACCCACCACCTTTCTTGTTCCCCCTCAGTACAGGTTGACCACCGCTTCTCAGCATGGAAATGTAATGAGACAACAGAGTTGTGATGTTTCGGTGAGAAAGGGCTTCAAAAGCCAGTACATGTTGTATCCTGGGTAGTGAGACACTGGTAGAATTAATCTGTACTGAAATGTAAAGCAGAATGGAGCAAGTTAAATTTAAGAGCATATTTAAATTGATTTAAATACCAAGACATTTCAACAGGACATTGGTCATGAAAATATAAGAAACTTTATATTGGTGCTGGAACGTTATTGGCCGATATTGGCCCAAATCACTGGATCAGATATCGGAAGGAAAACCAAAGTAATCCGATACTGTTGCTTAATGTGTTCCGCTGCTTGGCTGTAAATGAATAGATCTGCACTAGGTTCTTTTGGTGATGCCATTTCACTTAGGAAAAACACCCAAAGAATCTCTAATCTGTCATGAACTCTGACCAAGCACAGCCAGTCAATCGCTGGGTTCAGGCAGCAGCAACGCCAATCAACATGGCGGATCCTGACAGCAGGCGGGGCTTATGCCGCAGTTTATAGCTCATAATGACTGGCTTTAGCGGATGGTGGATTGTGGGGTTAGTGTGAGTGGTGTAGTTTAATGCTTGCTGTAGAGTTAGTGGTGTTGCCGGTGTTTGAGTGTTTAAGCCTGTCCTGTCTGTCTTGGTTCATTGTATGTTGTACATAGTAGGGCTGCATCTATCGATTATTTTTGTAAAGCCTGATAGAATCATCACATGAGCACTTACTGTGCTATTTCATGTATTATGGAAACCCCAAAGGGTTTGGTGGTGAAACTTTTGTGTGGTAAAGTTAAAATAAAAACATCAGTATAGCAGTAATGTAATGAATATTTGTTTCACAGTCTAAGTATCGTTTCTTAACACTAATGGTTTATCATTGAGGATGTGAGAGATCGCCAAGCCTGGACAAGCAGTGTTTTTTTATTGTGTTTAAAGTGTTTTTAGTTCTGGCAGTAGTAGATTTTTAAAGCGCTGTGTATAAGTATGGCTTAATTTCTTGTTGACATTAAGTAGCAGTAATGATCGGGTCAAATAATCTTCTGACATCAGATCCAATGATTTGGGCCAATATTGGACTGATTCTATATCTATATTCTATATATAGTAATAATAACCATACAACAGTGAGTTTTATTATGAAAATAAATTATTTTTACTGTATAAATTAAAGTACAAAAGTCTTTTCAGTTATGGTTTCTTTTAAAACACTATCTGGTTGAGTTTTTCTTCGAGGCTCTCCAGTGATGTATTAGCATGGTAGATCGCTGCTCCACAAATGCTTCGGCCTTTCTCTTGCCATCTTGATAGAACATTAGCAGTGCATGGTAGGAGGTAATTTCTTTTTTCGGTTTTGCAGCGATCTGTCTTGATGCAGCTGGATTTTTTTGTTACTCTCATTTATTCAGCTCGTTTGGTTAAATGTATCACAGATATGTTTAATGCACATCCTGGTAAAGCAGATTGTCAAACGCAAAGCTTGGCAATTACCTCATCAAAACTAGCAATCACTCTGCTATTATACTGCCTCAAACCTTCAGTTAGTGTGTTTTGTGGAGTAATGTTATGTAACTATATGATGTATGACCTAGTAGACCACATGTATGAACTCATTCACCACATATTCCATACTGGGTTTATTTATACTGACAGTAAGGGAAACCTCTGGATAGGGTGACGATCCATCACAGGGTTTTAATTTAATATTTTTTTTGTTCCACAGTACTTCAAGTCAATCGGCACATGGTCCACATACGCCAGATTCCCTTACTGATGCAATTTCTTTTCCAGAGTGCATCTACCCATAGATAGGCTGTTTTAGTCACATCTCCTTCTCCTTCACACCATGTGCATGCAGACACCCGGCCGGCCGATAGCACAGCTAGCTACGCAGTGGTGGGTTGATGTATTTTAGCACTCGAGCACCCCTAACACCTAATACTAAATATAGGTCACATTTATTCCAGTTTTACACATGATCTATTTATGATGTTTATAAATGATCCTTTTTCTACAGACATAGCCAGGTGGTTAGTGTACAGGACTGGTAATCCAAAGGTCGCCGGTTCAAACCTCACCACTGCTTGGTTGCTGCTGTTGGGCTCTTGAGCACGGCCCTTAACCCTCATTGCTCAGACTGTATACTGTACCTGTGCTGTAAGTCACTTTGGATAAAGGCATCTGTTAAATGCTGAAAATGTAAGTGTACAGTGTTCCCATTAATATAAGCATTTATATGGTTTCTTTAAGCACTAAATGCTACATACTGCATCTTAAAAATGCTTCTGAAGCCGAGTCAGAAGCCGGGAGAGCTTCAAAGAAAATGAAGGTGGAACTTTTGTACAAAGTAGGCAGTGTGGGCAGTGAACATGGGCATTATTTGGAACCTAATAACAAAATGGCATCTTAAGAGGGCTAAATGCACTACACAGTCGGACCTGAATAGTGATTATGCAAAGCTTTATTTGGCTCAAAATCACATTAACAGGATCTCTAAATGAACAAACAGGATTAGGCTCCTCTTAAATAAGTGTGTTTTACTTACTGCAAGGCTGGAAGAACATTGTCGTGTGTTCACGAATAAGTCGACTTTTTCCCACTGGTATGTAAATGCTAAAAGCCAGCTTGCTGTGAAGTTACACGCTTGAATTGAGGACCATTACCTATTCTACATATGTGATCACCCCCCCTTTCCCTTATACCTGTACCTGCTTGTGCCAGCCATCAAAGAAACGATTGCAATCAAATGATTACAATAAGCTGAGTGGATTTTTTTTTTTTTACATGGCTGGGGAGTATTTTTTATTTTTTTTACAAAAGCATTAACAGGTTGTTTTACCTCAGCA
>JAYDZG010000011.1:21469698-21480262 GCA_034509265.1 Microcambeva bendego
ACTTGAATATTTCCCATAAGAAATAAAGGGAAATTATTAATCCATTCCCATGAAAAAAATCGTATTGATATTGGCACATTATTGCCTACATTGATGAGGTTGTTAATACAAAATGATGGCATACAGTATGCAGCAGCAGTCTGGGATTCTCATGCCAGCTTCATACTTTTCAACAATCTTTTTATTTTTATTTTTTTAACATCCATGGTGATCCCAACCATTTTCCTCACTGCTTGGCTCTTCTCATCAACTTTCTTAGAACTCATGGTTAACGGATTCCCAAAAAAATGTACTCGAAAAAACACAAAATCACCTGAAAAGTGAAAGTAAACGTTTTAGCGCGGGATGTTCACTGAATGGTAGCATAGCAACTGGGTAGCTTGGACGGTGCGGTGATGCAATTTGACCAATACAAATTCATATTCCAAAGGTCATATAACAAGCTAAATTTGTTTTCATTTAAACAGCGGACGCATACCGCAGTACCATTTGTATTTTACAAAATAAATATATAAAATAACTCAAAGAAGCTTAGTATTGCATACTGAATATGCTTTAATACTGACAATACCTTCCACCCAAAAACTAGTTCCACAACAACTCCACTTCCAGCGTGTTCAGCTGTTCTTCTGTCACAGTCAAACCAAATGGGCTTCAGGTCAAATGTTATTTGAAAGTCCTCCATTTTATTCATTTCTCATTTTGTATAAGCACAAACAAGACAGCTAGCAGTTTGTGAGTGTAAACTTTGCTGTTACTGTGGCAACGCGTCACTTATTACGCACCAGCGGAGTGATACAATTGGTGTGAAAAAGCCGTGCTGTTATCATGAAATATCATCATGGCTGGAACGCTTCTCAACGATCAGATTGTAAGATCGGAACTACCTGTTGTGAAATATACGATCATTTTGATTTAACTTCAGAACCAATTCAGTTTAAAATCAAGGTTCCACTGTAATAATAATAATGATTTGGTGGTACATCTGGCGGTCACATTCAACACCTGGCTTCATTTAAAAATCTTTTACACTGATGTGTGTCCATGTGTGTCTTATAAAAATAACAAATATTTTTCCAGGGTGAAACATTGGGTGGTGGGAAATAATACCCCGGACAGAGAGAGAGACAGATCGATCACTTTATTAATCCAAGAGGGAAATTTGTGTTGAATGCATTGCAGGGCTTTTTTCGACACCAGGCGTTGAGCACAGTGATACATGAGTTATCTCTGTAAAACGTTCAGGGTGCATTTATGGCGCCAGCACCACTTTTGTGTATTAAATGGCATACAATTCAGATTTAAAAATCCAATACACTAAATGTCTAAAAGTTTATGGACACACCTTCTCGAGTTTGGGTGTTTTACACACTCACTGCTAATAGGTATGTAAACACTTCCGACTTTGTTTCAACAGTTTCGGAAAGGCTTGTTTCTGTTTAATTGAAGTGAATAAGTGTTGCATGGCACCTATCACGTCGCATATGTGTAAAGAGGCCCATCGCTTAACGTTGGGCCAAAATATAGCATTATTCATTAAGGACAAAAGCTGTAATAGCAGTAAGAGGTGGATGTGAGGAGGTATTCTCATTACTTGGGGTTGGTTTAAATTAGGGAATGGTACTTGAAAAGATAGGGACACTTGAAAATGGTTGTGTGTAGTATTTAGATTCAGCCGTAAATTGTGTTTAGATATGGAAATGCATGTATGTATACTTTTGACACCTGTTTTCTGTAAGTATATCTTTTTGCACATTAATATAAACTTAACTAGTATATACGAGACTCGTCTTTTTCCGTTGTGTAGAGCAACTGTCTATTTTTTTCTTTTCAATTAAAAGCACTTTAGATATCTCTATTACATTATTACAGCACGTACCACAGACCGGCTCGGATCACTGTACCCATGTTACACCCATATGTACGTGCTGGCATTCATGCAAGTGTGATTTCTTTTATTTTCTGGTAAAAGTATGTATATTTAGCCGAATTTGTGGTAATTTTTAGGTTACAAAATTGGTAAATTCTATTGTTCTTAATAATTTAGCATTAAAACATATGAAAAAATACATAAAATATGCAGGGGGGGGGGTTAATTAATGTAGTAAGGTTTCAAAGAAAAATCTGCAAATACGTGGGGTTTCACTGTATTTAGTTTAAAATGTGATACCCATCAAGCTTACAGTCCAGGTGTTTACATACACTACTTTTGGCCATATATTAGTTTAACCATGTTGAATGTCAATTTATTGCATTAACAGTATAAAATAAATGTATAAAACAGTTTAAAAACAGACTAATTAAAATGCACAGTTTACCATTTACCCTAGCTGTCATCAGTCAGCCAACACAAGCGAGTGCATAACCAAAATGCTCCCTTGTAGTCCGATTCACACAAAGTACCCATGCATCTCTAAAAGTGTGTTGATATGGGCACATTAATTATTAATAGTGATACACATTTAAATGAAATGCTTTTTATGCATCACCTGTATATTGCATAATAAATCACAGTCTGTTCTGTACCACGAGGGGGCAATTTGAAATTCTGAAGTTTAGAGCGAGTAGAGAAAGTGGACCTTCAATAACATTAGTATGCAAGCTAGCCGGCTGGGTGCATGAGCATTTCCATTCATATTTGCTGGGTAACCAGATGTTCCGCTGCTCATAATGAATTTAATGGGATGAAAAGAAAAAATTGTGTTCTCTTCGAAAAATGTGAGGAAGTCTGGACATCATGGTTTAGTGAGCAGTACTGACCGGACACATTGGATAGTAATGCAGGTCATCCACAACACTTTGTTGCTTTAAAACGGTTGGTTGATTAGTGAAAAACTTCTGGACGGGAAATTCTCCTCCTACTGTGTAAGATTGTTTTATATCACACCATTACAATAGAAAAACTTTGTAGAAGCTTAAGACCTGAAGTCTTCTTACCGGTGATCTTTTTGCTCGATGCCTGTTCAGCTTTTAATGCCAGCATTGACACAGGTACTGATACTGGATCATATTTGTGCAGCCCCAAATATGATCCACTTATTAAGTGCCGCAGACTTATTGTAGTTTTACTTATTATAAAACCTCGCAATTGTGCTAATCACATCATGTGAATGAATGAGTGGTTTGGCTGCAACGTCATCAATTCTCAGAGTCTGGCATGTGATGCACCATGTACTATTCATGTGTAATTTAAAAAGCTTGTGTAGCCAATATCCAACACACTTAGTCATTTTGGTTTGGGCTTTGTTAAAGAGCCAGATCTTCTCGTCCATCAAATGCTCATGACTAATTCTTGTAGAAAACTTGACTAAGAAATGTGATAGGCACATACCTTCTGGTTACTAGTCAAGTACTTTAACCACTAAGCTACAACTGCTACACACCATATAGCAAAGTATAGCAAGTATTTGACTGTGGTGCCAAGGTCAGGGCGCTGTGCAGACCATTGGGATCCTTTAGCCTTAATAACGACCACTCTTCTGAGAAGGCTTCTCACGAGACTTGCGGTCAGATTTTTTTTCAAGAAAGCTTCCATCAATGTTCCAGTTCATTCTAAATCAGTTTTGTTGGGCTTTGGTCAGGGTTTTGCAGAGGAAACTGATTTTCTTCATGTCATTAAAGACCTTACTTTTGAGCACAGGGGCACATATCATTCCTTAAATATAATTCATTTATTCTCATTACATTGCAACAACGTCCTTTCTTTGCATATGCCATCTTGTTTGGAAGCTGGGATCAGAGCGCAGGGTCATCCATCGTTCACCCCTGGAGCAGACAGGGTTAAGGATCTTGCTCCAGGACCCAACAGTGGTTGCATTTCAGAGCCTGAATATGAAACCCAAATCTCTAGTTCAAAGCCCAAAGATCTGCACACTAGGCCACCATTGTCCAACCTGCTGAAACAGTAAACGTGTAGACTTTCATGTTGCTACTGAACTGGATTAGGAAACATGATTAGTCTATAAAGTTGTCCAAATGTTTTTCGTCATTTAGTACTAATGCTACTTCAATATAAGTTTTGTTTTCAGAAAACTATCTAAAATTATTTAGCAATTTGATGCAGTATGTATAAGAGCTACTCTGATGGTGCGAACAATGCTTGAGTTTTTGGGTTCACATCTCAGTCTTGGTGTTGCGTGATCCTAGGTAGTTCACAGTCCCGGTCCCAAAGCTAGATAAATAGGACGGTCTTTTCACGAAGGACTGCATTCATTTACTAACTCAGTCTCTAGTGCAAAATGACAAGTGAGACGAATGTGAAGAGTGAAAGTGATGATGCGAGCCAACATGGAGGACATGTAGTACTGACAAAACCCCATAACATGTTTTATTATAGTCCATTGCCCACAATCAAAAGAGAACAGAAGTATAAATAAAAGTACCGAATGTGATGAAAATGAATGAATGGTACATGAGTTCAGATCACGGACACCAAGTTGAAAGGAGAAAGTTACACGTCCACCTTTTCCTATATTTACACTCCAGCAGTACAGACGGTAAAAATCACTCTTTATGTGAAAGGTGTGAACTGCGTGTTCGCATCCATTTGAGTGTTTTATTTCTTACATATTTGAGTTATTCTTTCATAAATAAAAACAACTGATAACAAGGAAACCTCAGTACAATTAAGAATTAAGTCTTGTATTTGATTGACAGCGTCAAGTAATCAAATATCCATGCGACTTAAAAACATCTGCGAGAAAGATTAGACCTCTAATCTAACAATATTCTCTGATTTTCATTACAAAATATGTGTGTATTTTGTGACTTTAAAGTCTTTCTTAAACAACGGATGATTTTCTTCATGAAACACAGATAAATCAGATGAGCTCTCTGTACAGCAGGATTACTAAAAAAAATACAACTTAGGTTTATATGTACATTTACTACCTAAAAAGTACAACCGCTAGATTATAATAAAATATGTAAACAGATTTTGTTGTTTGACACAGTCGACTGTGACAACAGATAGAATTCACACTTTTCACATTAGGTTTATTTTCCGAATAGACATCCGTAACAGCGTTATAGTAGAGTGCCATTGTGCACCAGACAGCTTTATATAAAAGAGAACAGGAGGAAGTGGACCAACATAC
The DNA here is from genome assembly GCA_034509265.1 of Microcambeva bendego. Taxonomy (NCBI): domain Eukaryota; kingdom Metazoa; phylum Chordata; class Actinopteri; order Siluriformes; family Trichomycteridae; genus Microcambeva; species Microcambeva bendego. The sequence goes on from JAYDZG010000011.1 coordinate 21,474,795, forward strand.
ATCATGATCTCAAAGATCACACCGGCGCTGGCCTCTGAGAAAAACGTTAGATTCCTTTCGTTTTTTTCTTTTTTTTTTTATTATTCCAGGGACATTAGTCATTGTCATCACTTTGAGGGGAACTGAAGGTTGTGTTTGATGAATCATCGCCCGGTCTGGCAGATCTGTTCAACCTGGGCTGAACGTCATACATCGCAGTGTAAAGATGGCATGCATTATTACAATCAGTCGCTTTACCGAGAAAGAAAAACAAGAATCACCACTTCTCTCAATTCACAAATTTTTCAATGTCACAGTCGGTTGTAAAATTCAAATAATTTGGTCGAGTTCGGATAACGGCGCTTCGAGAGCGTCAGTCTGCTGTCCTCTGCAGTTAATGTACTACATACATCTCTTTTCTTTTGCAGAGAGCAAAAAATTGACACCACATATAATGTATAAACGATACAAATTCTTCATATATATTTATAGATCTTTTGGCAGGAGTCCATCGTTCTCATTCGTACGTATTTTTTCTTAAGTCCCACACTCAAGATGCCAACACTACGTGTCGCTTACATGCTTGCAATGGCCAGAATAATTTTCTCCTCTTTGTGTTTTTTTTGTTTTTTGTTTTTTTACATGATTACAAAAAAAATGCCAAGGATCACATTTTTAGAAGTCACTTTTAAGGATATTGATGTAGCTGTAAATTATTCTACACTGATAACGCCATCGACCAGATTGAAGGTCACTAATGTTGCTATTTACCATCTTGGTATGCGTACAATAGTGTGCTTTATATTACAGTTCATGTATGTAAGTGCTCAGCGCCTCGGCACAGTGCCAAGTCAGCTCCTCTCTCTCTCTCTTTATCTAAGTGCAGCTCCCGAGTGTCTCTTTGCAACCCTCAGACATAATATTCCTTGTCCTTGTTTTTCTGTTTCTTGTTGCTGCCTTTCGAGCCGTGCTGCTTGTCCTTTACGACCGCGCCGTTGCTCTGCGCTGAGTTGGTTATGTAATTGCGAGTCTCGTCCACTTGGTAAGACCCCTCGTCCCTGTTTCTGTACTTATACATGGCGTACAGGAGGATAAGGATGCACAAAGCTGCAGCAGCAACTATCCCGACGACCATTCCCGTGGTACTGCTCGATTCCCGGACAACCTCGGAGGCCCCGGGGACGCGCCTGACGCCCGGCTCCGTCGGGATCGCTGTGGGTACATTACGGAACATGGGGGAGGTTATTAACGGGCTCTTCGGCTTTCTGCGGTCTACCTCATAGGAAGTGGGCAATGGAAGCAAGACTACATCAGGTTGGGGTTTAAGCTCTCGGTTATTCATTTTGCCAGCGGGCCGTTTGGGTGGTGCAGCGGGTGCGGCGGCGGCGGCGACGGCGGTGGAAGTTCTACCATGCTCGGATGCTTTGTTAGGTCTAAAGTCCTTGGCTTCCCACTTAGGCGCGTGAGCTTTGTAGCCCCCTTCAAAGGCCGGCGAGGACAAGGTCTTATCTGTGACCAAGGAGAAGGTGGTGTAAACATCTTCATCATCGGTAGGGGGCAGGTTAGAGTCAAACGCTTCCCCAGAGCCATACCCAGATATCACCAAGCTCTCATCATCATCATCATCATCATCACCATCATCACAACCATCGCTGCCTTGGTCCGACAAGCAGGGCAGGCCCGCCTCAGTGGCCATGGACAGGGACTCTTTGGTGGTTTCAATAATGGTGAGGGGTGGGCGGAGGGTTGGGGAGGGAGGGATGAAGGGTGCACGTGTAGCTACAGGAGGGAGTTCTAAAGGATCTAATTCACCTCCTAGGATGGAGAACAAACAAAACAGATTAGGTGTGGAAGCGAGGGGATTTATTATTTAAATAACAGAATTTTGAAAAACACTGACAAGATATCAAAATAATTAAAATAGAAAAAGCACCAGGTAACCCAAATTAAGCAACAGAAATTCACCTTAAAGGATAAACAAATAAAACAAAAATTAAGCAAATAAAATTAAAAGCATTTGGCCGCAAGAGGTATTTTGGAGTGAGCCAGTATTAGCCTCTGGTAACGCAAAGCATAAAACACAAGAAGAAAATATTTAATCACTGTTTCTTAAAGTTTATCTTTTAGTTGGGCCTAAACTACCTAAATATTATGCAGATTATGGGTTACATGTGGGCCAACCCTTTGAGACGCTACAAACTAATCCTGCATCAACACTAACAAGCAACACAATGCTAGTGGTTATTCATAGAGGTCTCTCAAAATGTCAAAATGGCAGATTAGAAATGTACATTCCATTAGTGACCAAATGTGTATTTATTTTATTATTATTCCATAAATTGCTTTGTGTTATCGCCCTATAGTTGCAGTTTATAGACAATAAGACCTATCTGCAATGCATGCTTACAAATGCCATGAAGCCAGTCTAGAGAACAGGCCCTCCATCATGGATGGCTCTAAACCAGCCACCCTGGAATTCATTCAAGTGGTTCCAAATTGAATGTGTGCCAAACACTGTTGAAGTAAAATGAAACCCTAAATTTGGCATGTTGACAGGAGGAAAACACAGACGCAGACCCGGACCACTCCATCTGGGGATCGTACCCAGGACCTTCTTGCTGTGGGATGAGAGTGCTACCGCCCCTTAGTGCCAAAACTAACGGGATAGAAATGATGACTTCCGATGTGTTGCTTGTTATTGTTGATTCGTTGCATGCTACCTTCAAGTAAGGTGAAACTTATACAGAACTAGTTTATAGGACACAAGGTTTTATAAACATTAACCGATCACCTTGGTTTTGCTGTGATGCCCATAATTAGACTATCATGGACACTTGGACTGTGCGAGATTTGATTTATCTTAGATTCATTCTTGGACAATTGTACTACTTTAAAATTAAGCATTTTTTTAATTATTATTTTGGCTTCAGAGAAATGTGGCAATGAATGACAGTCACATTAATTCTAAGATGTATCGACATTTACTCAGTATAGCTATTTGTCCATGGGTTTCCTTGGCATAAAGATAGAAGGACAAAATATCTTCCATTACAAAAAGGAAGAGCATGTTTGTAGACGGTTTTATACGATTGTGATAGAATCTCTCAGAGGGTTGATCTGGCTCCTCAGCTGCCCCCGGCCTCGTGCCTTTCCATCACCTTTATACCGAAACCAAAATGGCAGGCCGGCCCCCAGCGAGACAGTGACAGCCGAACGATCTCCTGTCCATTCCTGTCCGACCTCAATTTGGCAGGTAGCTGATTCTTGTTAGTCTGGAAACGCTAGATGAAATTAGGATCTGAAGTGTAACAGCTGCCAGACGCAGTCCTTCAGGAAACGTACACAGAGCCAGGTGGAAAACTAAAATCTGTCTCAGCATCTCCCACCGCACATTTGCTTAATGAAATCCTGATGCTGAAACAAAGCAGGGATTTTAGATCGAGTTTCTGTCTGGTCTGAGCAGAGAGTTCATTAACCTGTTTTGATGTACAGCGTCCAAATGAGCTGCTTTACACTACTAATGAAGATGAGTTTGGTCCTTTTGTGTTGTAAATTGCTGCATCTTTGTCTTACTGCAGTTTTAATGCCTATGTTGGAGTGTACAGCTAGCACCTAAATACAGCCAGTAAAGCGGCATTAGCATTGCTAATCCACTGATGTGGATGGATAAATACTAATATATTAGGGTCATTCGGCAAATTGAATTGACATTACTGCCATAAGAGGAAGGAAAATGGAAAAAGGAAAGAATACATTTCTCCACATGTCCAACAGCTACATTAATTCATTTATTCCTCTTTATTAACACCTTAATTTGAAGTGACTGTGGGTCTGGGACCTCCCATGCAAATGGGTTGCCAATATATCAGGGCGAGACACAATGACCTAGAGGCAATTTAGAAAAGCCAGATCACATTCGAAATGTTTAATTGAGATTCATAACAATGCATAACACTAATACTAGTTTGTCATGTATTTACTATGATATGATCTACATTGGGACACAGCCACATCTGCTTGTTTGATATATATGCATTCTTCAAAAAACTAAGTGAATTTACGGCAACAATATACTCTGATCTGTTATATTTTTATTCCAAGGTTGTTGTGGAAAAGAAAAAAACTATTTGATTAAAAGTTGCCTAGTTCTTGTCACACCAACACTATCCATTCCAAAGTAGATCTGGACTGCACGCCAGACTTTCTTTGCAGAATATTTCCTGCTTTTCCTGACACAGCCCTTTTTATCTTCTCTTGGGGCTGGCACTAAAAGGACGCTGACATGTGCAGCTTTCAGTAAATAGCCAATCACGTTCCTGCATTAGCCAATCATGTTTTAGATGCCCTATCAGCAGATAAACCAATGAGATTCAAACCTAGGACCTGTGGTAGTAGGCTAGCATACTTGACCACTGTGCAACCCACGCATCTACTATTAGATGTTAAAATCTGTTATATGCTCAACTTTTTTGGTTAAGGTTATGTAACCGTACCCTTGTGCACAAGACTAGGTCCAGATAGACATGGTGTTACAGTTATAGTGTGGAAGAACCGAGCAACCGGCCTCCTCACAAATTCTATTAGAGGGGGCCAACTTTGGCTTTGGGACAGCATGTCCAACCGGTTCATGGTCAGTTGAATGTGACATGAAATTCGTTTTAAGTAAAAGTATTGGAACATTGAGGCCATTTCACTTATTTTAGCCGTAGACTAAAATATTTGGGTCTGACATTAAAAGGATGGTAGAGCAACATTTCAGCTTTTATTTCCAGGTATTTACATCTGGATCTTATATACAGTTCAGAAGATTGCACCTTTTTTCTGACCCCACCCATTTTGCTTGTGAGCAAAAGTAAACTTGAAATAGATTGAAGTGAATAAGTTGTCATATTTAGTTGCAAACCCTTTGCTTGTAATAACTGCATCAAGCCTGTGACCCACTGACATCACTAAACTTTTACGTTCTTCTTTTGTGAGCCTCTTTCAGACTTTCACTGCAGCCTCTTTTAGTTGGTGTTTGTTTTAAGGAGTTACTCCTCTTTAGGAGGTAACATGCATGTCCTATATGATTTTAAGGCTATAGACTTACTTGGCCCATCTAAACCCTTGCACTTCATGCCCCTGATAAACTCCTTCGTAGTTTTGGCAGTGTGCTTTGGGTCATTATCTTGCTGCTGATCAGTTTAGTTGCATGCTTCTTTAAACTTCTTGAGTTTATAATACTGCTGCGCTTATGCGTGACCTCATCAGTGAAGATTAATGAGTCCATCAGAAGATGGCCATGCAAGCTCAAGCCATGACATTTCCTCCACCTTGTTTTACAGATGAGCTTGTATGTTTGGGATCATGAGCAGATCCTTTATTTTACCAAATGTTAGCATTTACTTCACATTGGTAAAGGTTCATCTTTGTCTCATCAGGCAAAAAAACTTTCCCAGATTTTCTGAAGCTTGTATCCGAACTTCTTGCTAATTAGTGGTTTGCATTAG
>JAYDZG010000011.1:21480362-21495709 GCA_034509265.1 Microcambeva bendego
CTTGTATCCGAACTTCTTGCTAATTAGTGGTTTACTCGTTGTCAGTTATGGCCATGTCAGAGTACGTCACCATATCAATAGTGATATTGTTTTCTGTTCTTAATAACAATATAATTAGTTAATTACATCTCAAATGTGATATAAATGAATCCTAGTATATTCAGACTGTCACTGCCATGTAGAACGCTGCCATTTTGGTTTATTTGGTATATTTAAGCAAATTAAAGACTTATATGCAGTAGAACAAGGCAGACAGAATAAAAATAACATAGGCATAAAGATAAAAAAAATAGAAAATAAAAGCAATTATAATAAAGTAAAACGATGCAAAATACAAGCACAATAATATAAACATGTTATTACACAAAATGCTGTTAAAACATAACATATAATTAGTATTTTTAAGAAAAATAAGCATACCAGATTTTGTAAACTTACATTAACAAATTGCCCGCATGATTTTGGCATGAAGAAAAGAATGCACAAAAGAAAGTTGTGTAAGAATGTCCTTGGACAGTTTTTTTTTAAATCTCTTTGTGAAAAGAAAATTACTAGCCACTGTAATTCTTGATAGATAATCTTCAGACATGAGTATACAGGGAGGCAACAACACATACATCCACACCACATAACATGAAAAATAAACTTCACCATTATTCTGTTTTCTTTTTTTCCTCTAATAAATATTCCAGTTTTAATCCATACAAAATCTGTACATATTTGAGCCTTGAATTTGATATATATATCATTTTCAATAAATATCTACATTCTAGTATTTAAACTTTTTGCTCAGATTGAATAGATTTGATCTTAAATTCTGAATGGATGGATGACTGTACATATTTTGCCATAGCTAAGAGGAGGAGGAGGAGGAGGAGGAGGAAGGGTGTGAGGAGGGTGTCTGGACCTATGAACATACTACATAGGAGATGAAAATGATGGGGGTGATTGTGTAAGTCAGTTGCCATGTCCATGTAAAGGCAGTACGAAGCGGTCGGGCGGCATTAGAGCTTTTGGCTGTAAGGAAGGGATGGGGATATACAAACAATGAGCATATACATGCCCATCTACGAAAAAAAGAACAAAACTCTAACACTGACAATCTGACAAACCCTAAACTGCAACTTCTTCTTCATGCAATTTCAAACCATTTCAAAGTCAATTGTTTATTAAAATTGCTGTCAGAATTGATAAAAAGAATCAAGTAAACATTAAGATCTGGACCATTTTCACAGACAGTCATATGTGCTTCTGTTTATTTTTAAAAATATATTGTTGTAAAATAGCATTTTGGTTTTCTCTTCTGAATTCATTTTTGTATTAGTCACTTCAAGCACATAAAACTTTCAATGAAGAAGTTCCAAATCCAAAAAGGGAAGTGTGGGATCCAAAGCATTATTTAATCAATTTGGTATTGACATATAAAACACTCTAATTTTAACCCAAAAATGCAGCTATTTGGAAATCAACAACAGAACCAAAAACTGATTTGAGTGAATAAAAAGAAAAAGAAAAAATAATCTCAGACAAAAGAACAAAGCAATTTGAACTTTCACACATTACAACCAGATGCACAAACTATAAACAGACACAGTCGAGAGGGACAGTCGACTCGAAACTGTCGCCTCCGTCATGTGGTCCGAGAGACAAATCTATCTGTCGTTGTTAGTCTTAAACATGTAAACAGGCGTGCAGTCTGGATGTACGTCAAAGAGAGAAAAAGATTGGCTGAAAATGGGTTAATTTCGTACTGCAAGATGTTGATGCATGCTTAAAGTAAGTTGCATTTAGGGAGAGTAGACAAACAACACGGCAAGCTGCGCTCTGGTCCCACATTAAACACTGAGAGAGATCACAGGTCAGAGATGCTCTTGAACCAAAGCCCCATTCTTCATTTACCTGTTCAATAGAAGCTACAGAGAGCCAAACCGATGCGTCATTTAATAGTACGATACATGAATCAAGGTTTAAACTAAATGTCAAGTAAGACGATGAAGCTGGATGCCCACAGACTTTGGTTTAAAAGCAGTACAGTAGTTTAATAGGAATTCCACAAGAGGACGGAGGACTGGAAAGAAATCAAGCGTTTCAGAAATACCTTCATGAATTATTTAAATTACGTAACGTAACAGATGAACCGATGCTTTTAGCTACAGGCACTTTCATAAACTCGTGCAGCTGTCCACAGTTTGGGGCTGGAAATAATCGACCAGCCATGCGTAAAAACGCTTTTAAAGAGGAACCGAAACGTTCAGCCGTTTATTCATCGCAGGGAATGTGTAAGGGTCGAGCTCTAACAAAAGCCTTTTTATTGTTTCTTAAAATCATGTGTGAGGAACAGCCGGATAAAACTGGACCAGGTTCCTTCGGGTTCAATAATGTCTGTCGATCAGTCTGTGTGTCTGATTCCATTCTTGGCAGGATGTAATCTACTCTTTTTTATTCATTAATCTATCATAATACTACGTTGAGTATGTAGTAAATTGTGGTATACTGAAAGTTGCCAAGCAGTTAAGGTACTGGACTAGTAATCAAAGGGTTGCTGGTTTAAGCCCCACCACTGCCAGGTTACTGTTGTTGTGCCCTTACGGAAAGCCCTTAACCCTGAATTGCACATACTATGTACTGTGATTGTAATGTTAGTTTTGATAAAGGCATCTGCTTAACGCCGAAAATGTTTTTCTGGGACCTCCAATGTTTTAGAATTCTATTTTCATCACTGTGCAGTGAAATTGTCCTCCACATTTTAACCTAGTCCATGCAGTGAAACACACTAGTGAACACTAGGGGGCAGTGAGTAGCCCTAGCCTTGGCGCCCGGAGAGCAGTTAGAGGTTAGGTGCCTTGCTCAAGGGCACTTAAGTCATGAGCTGTGAGCTCTGGGAACATAACCATTATATTTACATCATTATACTGTGTGTGTGTGTGTGTGTGTGTGTGTGTGGTCTTTTGTATATTTAAATGTTTCTATATTTTTACATTTTTTAATTTCTATTTTAATAATGTATATTTGGTTAATTTCCTTTCCTTAATTACTATTGTGGCTGAGCAGTCATAAAAACATTTCACTGTAGGTTCCACTTTGTATGACTGTTTGTGACAAATTAACCTTGATTTAATTTAATTTAATATTTTATTGCTAAAGAAACTTCTTAGTATACATCACAAGTATATATGTAATTATGAATGTAGAAATTAATAATTCTTTGTTTAGCACATTTTCTGACTGGCCAGACTTGGGTGGGTGCAAAATCAATACTTTTATTTTAAAACTTTTTCTTTATCAAAGCTTTAAATAACTGGGCTGGTTATCAGCCTGTTTCCCTACAACCTCCACACTATTTTTATAAGACAGCACGTCCTGAAGTCCTGCAATTATAAAGACATTTTTTTACTCTCATAAACAGCATGACTCATTTTAGGGTCTTATTTCCCCTTAGAGCTCAGAATCATATGAACATCCTATTTGCCGTTAGAACCTAAACCCTTTAGGATTTCATCTTTATTTCTTTAATCTCAAGCGTGCATCTCAGTAGTCTATCTTAATTGTGCTTTCACAGAAGGAGCAATTAAGCTCAAACCTGCATTGTTGATCAGCCACCTGCTGACATGTGATAAGCCCAACCATTCCTGCACAGGATGGAGCCCAACAACACGGTCACCTCCATTTTTGCAATTATTCTCATTCTGTTACTGCATTTATTTGCACTTCATGCATTTTAAAGGTCCCTAATTGCTTTAAGGGCTGAAGGCTTTCACCCCTGTACAATCAGCATGGGCCAAAACAAGCTCGACTCCCTACAAAGCATCCAGCTATTTCTTATTCTGTGTGGAGACGCGCATGTCTAAATGAGAAACCAGAAAAAAGCAGTCTGGTTCAGAAGCATTATTAGTGAGCCTTCAAGGTCTGGGTTACTAAACCATGCCATCTGGTGTTCAGTGAGGACAGCTCAGCCTGTCAAATTACTTTAAAGGTCTTAGACATACAGGATTAAAAGTCATTACTAGCTTTGAGTGATCAATTAATACAGTCATGTTATTTATTTAAACCCCTTTTTAAAATTCACAGTGGTTGAGGAGGGCTGCTGATTCCTTTGCACCAGTCAGTGGTGGATTCTTAGAGATTTCAGGATTACTGTCGCCGCTGCCAGGAGGAGACGACATTTATGGAGAAACCCTAGACGAGCATTCTTACCTCAGACTGACCGAATGTTTTTGAGTTCCAGGTAAGGTTGGTAGTTCTGCTAAGCACTGGTAAAATCTTAGTGGTGGGTAGGCGTGAGTGATGTTAATTTTGTTAAACAATAATTGTCTCTGGAATTATAGCGATAAGCGATATAATAAACGGCCTCTTGTGAGCGTTTATGACATATATTTGTGCTGTAGATTATTAGAACTAATACTCTATCAGACATTTACTTATAATGTGGTCAGCTTTTCTCCCATTGATCTGGCATAGCTTTTTATGCTGGATGCCCTTCCTGACACGACCCTCCCTCTTTATCCAGGCTTTGGACTGGCACATCACGGCACCAGTTTATGCACAATTCAGTGTCTCCAGTGCACCTGGCTGCGTGGTTTTGGACTGTGGGAAACCGGAGACCCCAGAGGAAAGACACTCAGATATGGGGAGAACATGCAAACAGAACTTGGTTCTGAAGTGATTAGAGGTTAGCTTTGATTACAAATGTTTATTAGAACTAAGTGAAACATATTTACACACAAATTCATTATTTATTAGAATTTATTTAAATGTGAGAACTGTATTACACTGTATGGTATTAGTACAGGTAACCTGCCACATCAAATCGCTCTTTTTGCAGCTTTTCAAAGTATCCAATGCGATAATGTTGATATTAGAGTATATTATAGTATATCGATGGTATGTATACCATTTATTTATATACATATAGATAATGTTCAGTTCATTTTCTTAAACCCCTTATCCTAATTAGGGTCGGGGAGGGATGCTGGAGCCTATCCCAGCTCTTCAACGGGCGCAAGGCACACGGTAACACCCTGGATGGGACGCCGGTCCATCTCAGGTACCTACAGGACAATTCAGTGTCTCCAATCAAGCTGGTAGCATATCTCTGGACTGTGGGAGGAAACTGGAGTATCTGTAGGAAACCCACACAGACACGGGGAGAACATGTAAACTCCACAAGGACCCAGATTTCCCCACCCGGGGATCGAACCCAGGACCTTCTTGCTGTGAGGTGCTGTGAGGTGACAGTGCTACACATATAGTAGTTTATTTTTACAATGTTAAAAAAATATTGACTGGTTACCAGCACACCGGCACCTTTGAGAGCAGTTTTGTATTTAAGATGATAATCGCTAATCCTGAAAAATCCACTAGTTCTGGCTCTTAGCTCTTTATTGCTTCAATCAAAGAGGGCAATTAAACCTCATTAAAGTTTTATTAAATCACTTATATTCTAATTTCCTCAAATGACGACCATCACAGAGTGTTCTCTTTTAATTTCTTACTAAATAGCATGTGAATGAATTGTCACTCACTTCTGGGCTTATCAATCTTAATTGAATGCAGCCTAATACTAATGTTTTATCACCACGCCCGACCACATCAGTCTCAGAGCTTTACAGAATAAATCAAATAAGTCAACTATCATCCACGATTGTGCATATAAAAATATATAGATCAGTATTCAACATTGAATGTCATTATACAACACAAACGACTCAGCTAGTACTTGCTTACACTAAGTTATTAGAGTAAAGAACTTTTTTTCTTGTGCATCCTTTGCTTTAAGTGCTCAAAACTTGAGGTTCACTTTCAGCAACAGACAATGCCAGTGTTGTCTAACCAAATCCTTCTGTTGCAGAGAAAGGATAGGGATTAGGGAAAAAAACTAATGACTAAACTACTAGTAAAAATACTTTTAAACCCTTAAGTTTGTTAAGTTACCACTGCTCTACCTGGGCACTAATGTAGTAATATACACTACTCACAAAACCTTAGGGATATTTGGCGTTCAATGGAAATTTATGGAACGTAAAAAGTTCACACAACAGTGAAAATTTCCATCAAAAGCCAAACATGTCGAACATTTTGTGATTATTGTGTGTTAATTTAACTTTTTTATCTTATGTTAATGTGCCGACCCATAACATACTGCACAATTATGCAATAACATCTATGTAAGTGTGTACTCATACATATTTATGTCCTAATATCGCTCTCTCTCTCTCTCTCTCTCTCTTTATATATATATTTATAATGTCCCTTTGTTAATTTTTGAATATATATTTAGGCGGGTTAATAGTTCTGTTGGATTGAAAATGGGTTAATCTGCATTTTTAATGTTCATCTTTAATTAAAAAGATTTTTGGAGAATTTGTAGGCTGATCTGATGCATTTCCGTGTACCTACATGCCACACAAATTTTCAAGATCTTGTAGCTTCTGATATTTTATTTTACTATTCAATTGGTTTTTTTTACGACCGGAAGGATTAGATGTCAGGAAAATGATGTTGGGACGCAGTAAAAGTATAAGATTATGTTCCTGTATGATGAATTCAGTAGATTAGGGGTTGGTCTTGGTACTATAAAATGTAAGAACCTCCGATATAGTATTAAAATAGGCTTTAATTCATTAATGTGAGAGTTTAATGTGATCAGTTCTATTGTTGGTAAAAGCACACAACAGACCCTCTGGTTTCATCAGCAATTGGTATTGTTTTTCATTTTTCATTTTCCAGTGTAGGTCTCATTAACGAACTGCACAGTGGTGAATATAAACTGTTGTTATAAGGGCAGTAATTTGTAAGTATATTGTAAGAATATAGCCAAGAATATCTGAGCCGGAGCAAAGAAAGAAGACCTCTTATGGAATTCCTGAGGGGAACGGGGAAAATCCAGCAGTTTTACAAACAGAGAACAGAATCACATGACAGAACGTCAGGACACGGACAGGTGGACGGACAGACAGACAGAAACAAAGCTCTACACAGAGATAGAGAATGCAGCAGCAATCTTTTCAACCACAACCGTTAAATATGATGAGAACATAAAACGGACGCATTCACAAGCCAAGTTTCATGTGGTCATGTGTGGAGCGTACACTGAGGAGCCATGCACTACACAACAAAGAAGAGATGGAGGATCCCAGTAAGATGGTTCCAGCCGTGGTAGAACATGCCACAATGAACAAGACCGAGTTTTCTGTGGCAATAAAATTCTTTTTATGCCATTCAAATTGACCTCATATGCAGAACGTTGCTCGTGGGGAAAAACGGAGGACAGGGGACTGGAGAACATTTATCATTCATTTACACAACTTTCTTAATATCGTTAAACACTCGAAAACCCAAAGGCTGTCTTGATGGCAGGAAAGGATTTTGTTGCCAGTTCTTTGCTTTGTTAATCAGAAATGGAAATGTCGAATTTGAAGCCCAATGAGACAAGATGATGATGATGATGATTAAAAAAAAAAGACTGCCACCAACAAATCATGCGCCACAATATGAACCGAGACAATAGGAATGTAGTAGCTGTAAAAAATCTACGCTATGTAAAATAAATAAAAAACAACTGAAAAAAGAAAACAGCCAGACATGCTTGATGGAAAACTTTCCCAAATATAACAATGAAGAATCCCAGAAGAGGAGCGTCTCATGCAGCTGTCCACATTAACTGATGGGGTTAGAAATGGCATGAATTTCTGTGTAAACGTGACTGGATGATTGGGGCCCTACCAGTAGTCTTACTTCCAAAGATCAAGAAGTATTAGTACTTCCAGCATTTCTACCCTCTTTCCACTGGAAATTTGACAGAAATTGGGATTGACAATTAAGAGCAAAAAAGAAGTCTTGCAAGAGTCTGTCTCATCCATGTAAAATATTAATCACAGTCCATTTATAGAAAACAAATAACCACTCGTGGCATATGCACAAGGAAAAAAAAACCTCAAACTCTTTAAGTGATAATAATTAATGAGTGTGTTTTACAGAGAGGAAAATGTCTCTGCATGTCTACTAGAGGTTTCAATTACGATCTTTTGGAAAGAACAGGAGTTACACTTGCTGTAAGATACATAAGCATATATGAGCTTTGTCCACATATTTACCTGCAACCCTTGTGTATTCACGATTGGGATATGGGCTGCATACCAAATCTTATACTGCTGTACTAAGTAGGATATAAAATGAACCCTCCCTCATGCCCACCCTATTTAGTATTACAATCGAAATTTAGTCTTTTCATGATTTAATACTTTTGGAAAGAACATAAATGTTACTTTATGATTAAGCCCTTCCTAAACTAAACATATTATTTTCACACATTATTCTTTCTTCCACAAGCCTCCACAAGCCTTTTATATGGGATTAGGAGTAGCACTGCGAGTACAAAAACTAAGATTTTCATCTGGCTTGTTAAATGCTAAGATTATAATAAAATCAAACTGGGAAAAACATACTCGCTAATATATTTTAAAGATGCGATTTGATTAGATGTATTAGTATCATGTTAAAGATTTAAGGCAGCTTTTATTTCTTCAGTCTGCTGCTGAAACCAACTCTTGCTATAATAAAATACTTTCTGAGTTGAAGTCTGAGGAATTTCGTGTCCATCAGAAACGCATTTCTGCTGTTGATTTCAGTGACAGCAAAGTGTTGACTGACATGCACCAACGCATGCTAATGCATCAGACCAAGGCTTTGGCATCTTTTAAAGTTTAGCGCAGTTATCTTGAACTTTTGATGGAACATTTTATTCTTACCATGCACCAGTAATCGGGAGAGTGTGATTTGGATCTTGACATTGTTGGTGAGTTCGATGTGAAAAATATTTGCTGCTTTCAGATTTGGCAGTAAGAGTTTCTATTATTTCCTATGAACATAGGCGGTATATCTGATGTGATAAAATGCAGGTTATGTGAAACATCTTTTGTACGTTAGCAGCAAGTACAACTCCAGCATCTTTGCATTGTAGTTGGCTTTTATTGCCAGATTCAAGCTTCCACATATCCTTCCTCCTACTTTTTTTTTTACCTTCCAGAGACGGGGTCTCCGAGACAGCAACATTGTGTAGTCACACATTTCTTTCTGTGAATCAACCATCCCTCAGGCAGGCGTCTGGACTAATGAGGAACCCGTTTGACCATACACTTATCTTAGAGGAAGTGTGCTAGCGATTTAGACTGCTGCCTTCCAAATAGCCATTGATATTATCCGTAACACGATTTCCATGAAATCTGCTTTACAGAATCGAGTTTATATATTTTAAACTGGCAAACTTAGATGCCTGTTTGTTTTACATCGAGAAGACAGACTAAATGCAAATTGTTACGTATTTCCAAGCCATTTAACAAAAGCCAAAAGCCAACTTCTTTCAAAACCCCATGTAGAAATATGAATTTCAGTCTGATTTCTACTTTATAATTGGACTGGGAAAGAATTATAAGCAGAATAACTTGTTTTAAAATCATACAGTGAACAAAAAAAGAAAGAAATAAAACACAAAAAAAATATGAAATCAAACAAAGAATTTGTACACAGAAATTCGATGATATCTGTTCTCTAAACCTCAGAAATACAGAAATAATAAAAATGAGGGAACCAAGGGAAATCAGAGACACTTATTCATCACAGTTACTCTTCTACATACCACACTAGAACTTGACCGAAAAGAAAATGACAAGAAACATCTCAAAATGTATCATGTACCAAAATGCATCCCAGTGTATCGCATGGCAGAGACGTCTAAATATGATACATTTTGAAGCATCAATGCAGAGAACATGTCACGTCTCGACACTAATTTTGCTTATTCGGCCTCAGAAGACAAAATTAGCAGAAAATGTGATCATGTTAACCACTTCGGAAAACCCCATGGCCAAGTGTAGCTCGTAACTGAGATTAGGTGTAGTTATAAAGGATCGGCTACTGAGCGGCTGATAGGTCAGCCTCAGAAATGACTTTGTCTGAATGACTAGCTGGGCCAGCATGCTTGGATTTTGGTAGGCTGGAAGTTACACTTTTTCAATCCATGGGGGCAGCGATGCTTTGAGGATCTAATCCTCTTTTGCAAATGAAAGACCACCACATAGGAGCAAGCAGAGGTAAACTGACCTAGCTCACCTGTGTGCTCCAAGTTGCACTCCTCCAGGTCCTCGTCGTCGTTGGAGCACTCCGCTGACGTTACGATATCGTCTGTGCTCTTTGGCAGAAAAAAACACACAAAGATGAGCTTATTCTTCATATATCTGGGATTAACTACACCGAACAGGCATAACATTCAGTGAATAACACTGATTATCTCATCATGGCACCTGTTAGTGGGTGGGATATATTAGGCACCGTTTTATCCTCAAAGTTGATGGGCGGGTGTAAAACCTCAGCTCTTTTGGGGTGTGTCCAGTGTGCCATGGTAACAGTGGTAACTGATGTGTGTGAAACACCTGAACTGAATATTTTTGTTTGTCCACAGACTTTTGTTCTGATTATTTAGGTGTAAACTCAATGGAATTAAATGTACATTTTTACATTATAAACATTAATCTTCACATTTTCCGCATTTTAGACAAATTGACTTGCAGTATTGTGACAGTATTTATTGACTAAGCAATTGAGTGTTAAGGGTCTCGCTCAAGGGCTTAACTGTGACTACCTGGCTTGTAGGGCTTGAACCAGTGAGCTTTTGATTACTAGAGCAATGCCGTACTACCACTGCATGTACATTGCAAATAAATCCTGCATTATAAGACCTGTTGACAACAGTTATCTGGTTTTGGCTAATAATTCAATTTAGTTCATCATCAGTTTGGTGATCAGAAGTTCATTCGACCTTTTCTGCTTTCTGAAATCATAATTCACCCGGCAGCACTTCTATTTAGAAGAGCTTGTGTTCATCAGCTTTATTTCAAACTCGTTCTGAAAGCTTCTCCCATCCAATCATTTTAGCGAGTCACCTCCATTTCAGCCCTTCAATAGTTTTCTTGGCTTTTCATTACTGTACATCACAGCGATTGAGAGGCGAGGTCTGAATGGAGCACTGCAGTCTGAGATTATCTGTGTGCCCACGTCGCCTCCAGCCCTGATTTACCCCCCTCCCTAAACTCCCGGTGCCGAGCGCCAGCCAACGCTTCCAGCTCGTTTTTCACATGCTGTGTTTGGCATGTCTTTATTAGGAGCAGATTAAAATGCAGGATAAAATAAGCGCCGCTATCGTGCAGGTTTATGAAATTATAAATAACACCAGACATAATGGAGAGTACTCTCATCTGTGAAAGCCCAAAACTATAAATATGATGGGCTTTGATGGGCTGGTTAAAAATCGTCCCGTTCCTTCGCCTCGGTTTCGCTGTTTAACTGAGATGAAGAAGAATTTTCCTCCCCTCACTTTGGTCTGAGGAAAGTCAGTTGGACTATAAAATGAATTCAGATGCGCATCAGCCACCCTGGCCAGCATCTCCACGCCGGAGCACTGTGGAATATCGGCCTAAGTAAATATAAAATTATTCATTGAATTTTTATTTGGTGTGGCAAATGACTCATCTCGTGGAGGAATACAGGGAAGATCGCAGATGCAAAAACCAATGAGAAAAATAATTGACTGATTCCAGAGAAAATTCGAAATGATCCCGGGTTTCCTCGCTAAATAAGAAGTGTTAAATACAAATAACATTCAGTCTGACCCTTAATCGCTATTCAGCGTCAAATGCTGCAAATGTGAAGCGGCACACACGTGTAGGCACGTAAATACAAACCCAAGCATTTATTCCATCAAAAATTGAAACCTTGTGGAAGAAAATCCTTTAACCTCCTGGTTTTACTTTCATGTTGTCATTCATGTGAGCATAGCATCGAGAAAAACTGCCCCAACATATCTGGCTCTCATCACTCACATCACTGGGATGACACAAAAGTTTTTTTTCTTCATTCTGTTACTTGGAAATTAAAGAAAACTGGCAGTATGGAATTCCTACAGGATAGTTTTGTTCAGCAATATTACAGCGATTTAAGTTTAACCCTCCTGTTATGTTTCTTTCTCAGGAATTGCAATGATTTTCACAGGAACATTTTGCCTGGGGCTTCATTTATCATCCAAAAAAATAATAACAATCAATGACTATATCTCATTATTAATTCCATTATTAACCATTTCAATCAATATTTTGTGCATATTTGTTTTTTAGATCTCAGAGATCATGGTTTAGGGAGGACTTAAGGAAACCTTAAGCTTGTAAAATAACAGGAGGGTTAGGAGTCCTGCTCAGGGGCTCAACGATTACAACTTGGCAGTATTGGGGATTGAACTGGCAACCTTCTGATCATTAGTCCAGTATCATAAACACTGAGCTAACACTATTTGGGTTAGTCCTTAGCCTAGGGGTTAGGGTACAGGACTAGTAAGCCAATGGACACTGGTCCAAACCTCACCACTGCTAGGTTGCAGCTGTTGAACCTGTAAGTGAGTGTACTAGTTTTGGCTTCTCCTGTAAAGGTTCATCACAGCGGATCGTAATCTGTATTGTTTTGGCATAGTTTTTACGCCGGATGCCCTTCCTGACACGACTCTCCCTATTTATCCCGGTTTGGGACTGGCACTAAAATGCTGTTTTATTGCATCCTAGTGTCCAGGTACCTACAGGACAGTTCAGTGTCTTCTATTAACCTGGCTTCATGTTTTTGGACTGTGAGACTCTGCCGGACACTAAATCTGCACAAAGATCTTTATTCAACTGTGAACTAATTATTATTCTAACTTCTTTCCTAACTTTATTTCCATTGTGTTCCAAATTTTGTCTCACTTTCAACAGGCTGGCAGTGACAGAACTACAATATCAGACTCCGGTGGGATTAGTGAGTTTTTTTTTTAATATGCTCCCCAAAGCTTGGAGTGTGCAGTTCATGGTATCTGACAGATAAGCAAATCCACCTAAATCCATTCAATTTGTTTTCAGTCTGGAGGAAATTATGCATTATTTAAAGCGCAAATGACTTCAGCCCTCGTTCAGAATTCTCAGGTTTATTGATTTCTCTCAGTATTTCTTCATAAGCCCCGGCTTGGCTCTTAGGGTCTTCTGACTGAGCACTAATCCATTTCAAAGACTTCTATTAAACTTCCAGGGTTCATTCATGGAACGTCCTGTGGGAAGCGAGGGTTTGGCGAGTCGACCTTGAACGTCATTCTCTGTTCAATTATTGGCGTACATCATGCTTCCTAGCATTCCTTCTTAGTCTCATAAATGTTGAGTAGTATATTAGTAGAACATTTGTAGACATGTTAAATATTACGCATCTGTGGGGGATTTAGCAGCAACAGCAGAAATGCCATAAAGCACAATCCTGGATTTATGATCTATTAATATATCACGCTAGCACACTACTACTGCGATCTAATGTTCGAATCCACAGCGGTGCTATTAACCAGTCAGTCGTCTATGTACAGACAGACATCTGCTTTGTCTTGGTGAGGGTTGTATGATTTTCCTGTCAGGTGTGTGCTACGGCATTGCTTCCTGTGATTCCAGGTTATTTTGATTCCCTACGACCCTGATTAATCTAAAATGTATACCACAGTTTATTTAGCAGATTCTTTTATCCAAACTTATCCTACAATTACGACTGAATACAATCTGAGCATTTGAGGTTCAGGAGTCCTGCTCTGGGGCCCAGCAGTGACATTTCTAGCATTTATCGGCAAGGCGGAGCAGCAGGATTTTCTGCTAGCACACCAGCACAGAGTCTGAACCCCCCCGGGTTTAAAACTCTGTGTTGCCACTCTAGCCACCAAAATGCACAAACCAGAGCATTGTAATGCCGACCTCAAGCCCAGATTGGAAAGGAAGTGCATCGTCCTTAAAACTATGCCGGATCAGTAATGCGACTCGTGATCTGCTGTGGAGATACTTAACAGGAGCAGCCGAAAGGACTCCCGTACATTTTTGGTATTTAGCAGATGCTTTTATTCAAATCTAAATTATGGTATCGTCTAAGCAATTGAGTTTCCAACAGAGGCAACCTGGTAGAGGTTAGAATTTAACCAGAGAGCTTTGGATATATAGTTCAGTATCTTAACCATTAAGGTAAACTGGCCAAGTCTTGATCTAGCAACAATTAGCATAATTAAATATCTACTATATTTTATTTCAAATTAGCCGGCCTGGATTTTGCATGTTCTCTCTGTGTCTGGGTTTCTTCCGGGGGCTCCGGTTTACTCCCACAGTACAAATAAATGCGTTCAAGTTTAATGGAGATGCTAAAAGAAATTCCCTTGGATGTGGGAGTGTGTGTGGATGTTTGTGCCACCCTGCCATTAAGTGCTAGAGCTTTTGATATTAATTCAAGTGTTTGCAGCCCTGAATATTATATATGAAATAAATAATCTATGCTGGGTTCAGGTGCGTCATTCATCTGAATGGACGGCGCTGTATTGGCTACAGGTTGCTCATATCATCTCTATCTTGCATGTGCAATAGTTGAAAAATGAGAACTTTTTTAAAGTGTCACTCACAAAGTGCACACACACATTGAAATGTGATGACAGTTAGGACCTGGAAAGCTGATGTTTCCTCCTCAGGACAGATTCTGTTTCAGTAGCCAGAATTTTCCTAACCGTTCACTCTAATTCCATTCAATCACTAAAGTGCTCGCTCTGCTTAGTCTGAAGATTCATTTTGAAAGACGGCATAGAGTGAGCACGCCCGCTAATCTGAAAATGATGGCGCTTATTTAAAAAAAAAAAACTAGATGCACTAAAGATTTAGCCGTAAATGAGAGAAAATACAAGCTGTGAATTCCTGAGCACACAAGCTGCTAACTCCGCTCCCCTGATCCTTTGAAGGCTGGAGTCTGCAATCCTACTGAGATAAGCTCATTGTGACTGGCATCAATGAGTCTGCATCAAAAGCTAGCCACTCTGCAGGAGGAAAATACCCATCTGAGCATTATCCTGACTTCCATTTGTGCATAACAATGTGTCACGGCTGTCCTCAAGGTAACCAGCTTGAACACAGACCATGAAAGCGGGGTAAGAAAACGAGGCCACAGACGGAGGAGGAACGCTGTGTAGGAAACTGTAGGGAGAAGCTGGTCTATACAGAAATAAAAGTGCTATCACATAAATCTTTGTGCAAGAGTAATCTACATTTTTGGACTGGTTTATGACTTGAATTTCAGTTAGGCTAAGACTGTCCACCATTATACAATGAAAATAAATTATATATTTTTTTTAGAATTTAAAATACTCTTTTCACCACTGTGCAATGTAATTTGTCCTCCGCATTTAACCCAATCCATCCAGTAAAGCACTTATACACATACTAGTGAACACTAGGGGGCAGTGAGCACATGTGCCCTGGAGCAGTGGGCGGCCC
>JAYDZG010000011.1:21502471-21512760 GCA_034509265.1 Microcambeva bendego
GGTAGCCTAGTGGATAGAGCTTTGGGCTATCAACCAGAGATTGGTGGTTCAAATCCCGGCTCTGCTTGGCAGCCACTTTTGGGTCCTTGAGCAAGACCCTTAACCCTGTCTGCTCCAGGGTGTTTGATGGCTGACCCTGCGCTCTGACCCCAGCTTCCAAAACTAGCTGGGATATGTGAAGAAATAATTTCGTTGTACGGTACATCTGTATATGTGTAATGATAAATAAAGGTGTTCTATTCTATCAATTACAGGAGATAAACCCTATTAATCACCCTATTAATAATTGGAATACTAGCTGCATGCCAGTCATTATCCCAAGTGTAAGCACAAATTCTCACATAAACTATTTTACATTTTGTAAAAATGCCCTAGCAGATTTTCAACAATAACTTTTTTTTTTTTTTTTTTGGAATGGCATGTCCAACAAGCCTAAGGTCGGGTTTCCATATACTGTATGTCCATAAAACTTTCCTAAAAGAACACATTTGGCTCCATCTTACACTCTGTGCAAGGTGTGTCACAATCCTCTTTGCTCTTTTACACCACGCCAACAGTCCATTTACTCGCCTTGAGCCTGCTTGTGAATATATTTGTGTTGATGGACGGTCTCAAAATGGTTCTTAAAGGGAACGGCAAGTGACCCGCTGATTGCACGTTACCCCCAAAACACACCCACAAAAATATGAGCCTTAGTATATGAGTTTTGAGCGTTTTGAGCCACGCAGGTCGTACTTTCCACGTCGTTACACTGACACACCCTAAATCAATCTGCAGTGCGCAGTTTAGCCTACAGACTGCTAAAATAGAGCCCATTAGCTAACATTCAGGCATATATACAAATTTTGCTGCAAGTTGTGCTGCATTGAATCCTGGTATTGGTCTTCACTGCTAATAAGCATCAGATGCTCCTTTAATACTTAGTCAAAGTACCAAAATATAAGGCACCTTAACAGGCAGCATTTAAGGTACCCGCAAATTCAAAAAAGCCTTTATCTCGGGAGTGTAGGATGATGGGAAATGTGTATCTAAAGATGAGCAGATTTTGACCACACACCGTGATACACATTAATTAAATATGGAATGTATTTGTTATGTATATGAGTTCACTTGTGAATGATGAGTTACTGCCAATCCTAGAACCGCCCTTAGTGTAAAGGAAACTAATTTCTTAATCAGTAAATGACCCTCTTGTCGTTCCGTTATATCAGATTCAGGTGTTGTATTGTGGAAAACATCCTGCCATTGCCTGAAGCAGTTCACAAGCTGAAAAGGCTTTTACATTTGCTACACTATACATCTCTGCAGGAATATATTTCTTTCTACCCACTCACACCTGCAGCCAAATACAATCCTGAGCACTTTGTTCCCTTTTAACATAGGGTTGTGTGTGCTTCACACTACAATCTAATTGCTCGCAGGCAAAGCAGGCAGTTTCAAACAGCCACCATTCATCTTCCCCTTTGAAAGGAAATGGTTCCAGTGCTTGATCTTTAATCATTCTCGTAGCCAGAAGTGCAAGGTCACCCGGGACCAAATACGAGTGCCAGTCTGACGGAGCGCCTCTTATTGTGGCCCGGGCTAAAATTAGAAAGCAATACACTGTTTATTTCAATTACTGATTCAAATCTAAAGCGGCGTCTTTTATTTCCGAGTGCTTGTTTAATTTTCGACCGAGGACGCGAAAGGGGCACGGAGATAAAGAGCCACTTGGGTGTATGTCAGAAGAGTGGGAGGTGAAGGTAATGAAGATAGAGACACAGGACACTCACATTTCCACTATATCAGGTTTATGGATGACACGGCGCTCTCCATCCTCCCTTTATTATCTGCCCACTCAGATACCAGAAAAATGTCACCTGTTTCCCCACGAGATGATGCAATGCTAGAGAACTGTGCTTCACACGGTACTGACAACCGATATTTGTAAGTTCACTCTTTTTAATGGCCTCTTCGGTTACACAGAGATGCCCTAGACTTTGCTGCAGCTAATGACATGAGTTCATAGTGACAGAATATTACATTACACGATCACCTATCACAATAAAAAAAGCACTTTTCTTGTGCACAGGACAGGACCCAACAGTGGCTTCATGGTAGAGCTGGGATTCAAACTCTCAACCTTTCATTTTATAGTCCACTAGGCTCCCACTGTGCCAAAAATAAACACTTTGCTTTATTGTTTGAGGCAATTTTTGCTGTGTTTCGATGATTGCATTTATATTTGGTCTTTGCTTTCATATTTGCAATATGAGCTTCTACTTCAATATTCTATTTAAAATGTTAAATTAATTAATAACTTTTGGTTAGAGAACTGGGCTTGTGATGGGAAGGTTGCCGGTTTGATTCATAAAGCCGACAGGTCACGACTGAAGTGTCCTTGAGCAAGGCACCTGACCAATAACTGCTACCCGGGCACGTGTGTGTCTCACGGCACGGATTGGGTTAAATGCAGAGGTCAAGTGTAAAGCACAAAATTTTAATTTCTATTTTAATACAAATCCATATTTTGTTAATTTTTCCTTCCTTAATTACTAATATGGCTGAGCAGTCATGAAAGCATTGCTGGTTGTACTATGTATGGGGCAAATAAACCTTTATTTGATTTCTACATGCCATTTTACTTACCTAAATGCTTTGGGGTGTGATTATGGGATATTTGTACTCATATAGTTGATGTCTGAGATGTTGAAATACAGTGAACCAAGCCAACTTATCAGTTTCCAAAAAGTCCTCAGTAAGGTTGAGGTGAGAGCTTTTTCATGTTCCTCCACACCAAAGTTCTCAATCAATGTCTTAATAGACCTCACTCTGTGTACATGGTGTACAGGAAAAGGTTTTTCCTCTAACAGTTACCACCATTTTGGAAACATTAATTCTCCTGGGTTCGTTCCCCAGGTCGAGATGTCTGGGTTCTTCTGGGTTAACTGGAGAATCCTCTAGGTATCTAGCCTCTAGGATTCATAAGCCAGTGTATTGTAGTGATTCTAGCTCTGATAAATATGGAGAAGGAAGGGCCTTCAGCGTAAAAACTATGCCAAATCAATAACCCAGACCATGATCTGCTATGGTGACCCCTAACAAGAGCTGAAGGAAGGGAAAATCATATGGAATACCATTGTTTCAGACACTTCCAGTTTTGTCTAAACAGAATTTAGAAACATTGTCTCACTTATGAATAAATAGTTTAGAGACTGTTTTGCTGAGGATTGGCAGCAGATGGGAAAATAGAAGTGTTAGAAGACTGAGCTGGTTTCATCAAAAGGAAGGTGCTCCGGGGTCCTGCTGTTTGAACCGGTGCCAGTTTAGCTGTGGAAGCCACACATTTCTATACATCTGAGGCAGCATCTCTTTAACGTTTGTGCAGTCTGCTCATTCTTAATATCTCTGCTCCCATGTGGCTTGTCAGCACCTTCTGAAACGTATCAGTCGTGTGCAGGATGCCGGCTACTCTCTCTCTCTCCGCCCAGCCTCCACGTAATTGGATTTTAAACACAAACTCTGGAGAAATATTAAGCTTTATTGTGACTGTGCTGCAAGTCCTTTTGCTGACGGCCTTTTTCCCTCCCAGTCTCTGTGGGTCCGGCTGTAAACCTGTGATCAGTTCGCTTGCATGCTTGGAAGTTCTGAAACACTTGTGCAACATAAGATTTTATTTCCCATATTAATGTGTTTTTTTCCGCTTTTAAATAGCACAACTAATAAAAATTACAGTTATTGTACAATTAAAAAACAAATGCTTGTAAAAAGTCTGGTAAATATTTTCACTAAACCAGCTTGACTTTATTTGGTAAAGATGAACTAACTGAATCAGCAGAAGCAACACTACACTATGTATTTATATATTTATTATTTATTAGTTTATAATTAGGGCCAGACTAAATTCACATCAAAATGTGCTTAATTTAATTGACCTGTTTTAACAAAAAAACACAGATTTCATTATTTCTCTGTGCCCAGGTGGAGATTTTCCACTAACACACCAGCGCAGAGAGTCTCTCAGAACTCCTCAGTTCAAAACCTAAAGCCACTAGGATGCAGAAAAACAGTGCATTGTAGTGCAGTTCCCAAACCCGGATAACTAGGAGGGTTGCATCAGTAAGGACATCTGGCATAAAAACCATGCCAAATCATTAATGTGGATCACTGAGATTCTGAAGTCTCTGGGTCAAAACTCAGCTGGGCGTCATTTATAATTGGCAGTGCCCAAAGCACAAAATTATTGACCACCTTGTCCGATAGGGAGCGGAATGACCGGACTATATACGGGTGGGGTCTTCATATGTAAGGCCCCTGATTAGCGAAAGTGATGCCTGTGCAGAAAGTGCACGGGTGAGAAGATGAGGGTTGTGCCCTCTGTGGATGCTATCAGGTGTTCTTCAGCAGCAGAAAATACAAAAAAAAAATCAAACATACAAAGATTTATGTATAAAATACTATGAAATTTATCACTGAAAACAATCAATACCTGGGTCGCTGAATTAACTCTTTAAATTCAACATCAGTTCAGCAATTCTACACGTGACCTTGTAGCTTAAATGTTATATTAGCCGCAGCTCAAATGAAGTTTATTAGTACAGGCTTATGATTTACTTTTCAGTGTAAATGTAATGGAGCTTTTCTAAATGTTTGGAGGTAATATTAGCAATAATGATCTTATTACAGAGATATTTATACCTTAACTGCGAAGTTGCATGATTGCATCATTAAAAAATCCTGTATAATACGTTCAGGCCAATTTCCTAAAGAACAAACATCTATTAGAAACGATGGAACCTGTTTCATTAAAAAGCAACTATTTACTCGACACAAACAATGAATGCAAAGAGATCAACGTTTCCTTTGTGTGAATAATTATGCGTATCACAGTGTGGAGGCTTAATTAAATCCCAGAGAATTGTCTTGTTTTCATGAGGTGTTGAGAATGATCGAGGAGGCAATTTCTCAATGTTTGTAATGCGGTTCGAGATAACCCAGAAAGAGAAATATGAACTCTGTGAGACGACGACACCTAAATGAACTTTAGCATAAAAAATAACACCTGCCGTTAACACGATTTATAAAGATCGGATGTGAAATATAGCTGGTACAGGAACAACAGGGCTGCTCCCGATAAGACATGCCCTTCCAGACACAAACCTCCCTATTTATCTGGGTCTCTAATGCACTGGTTTATGCATTCTGGTACCTGTAGGACAAATCTAAATTTCTAGTTAAACTAACATTGTGATTTTGGCCTGTGCAAGGAAACCAGGAGAACATACAAACTCTACACAGGAAGGACCTGGACCAACATGTCTGCGGATCGAACCCAGGACCTTCTTACGGTGGGTCAGTTCTACCCTCTGAGCCCCCGTGCCACCCCTTTGTTTGGTCATACATTACTTTTATTTGTTAAATTATCAAGATTCTGCTGATTATAATTAATGTGAACAGCTATTGTTATTTAGCAATTGAAAATTTAGCCTGGTTTGTTTCTATATATATATATATATATATTTATTAAGGGATTGTGTCCCAGTAGGGTTTATTCTTCTGCCCAACACCCTCACTAATGTGTGTGCAGAACCTTTGGTGAATAATGCCCGTGTGGACACATGCTCATACTCCCCCACTTCTGTACTGAAGCTGCTAACCAGGGTTCCTATTCTGCATTTAAAGACCCACCGATGTATTAGTCTGATAACAGACTGATGGCTTATTTTGTCTGCTGCAGGTCCTGGCAACCCATAGCAGAGTTTAGATTCTGTATCGGAATATCCCTCTGCTCAGCTTTGTGTTTTCATTTTTTAAATGTATCTAGTATAAACAAAATCAGTCTTTATTATTTTGAATAATGAAACTTTTTAAGAATATGATCCTAGTTTTGCTCCAACCTAATCATGACAGAGTGCTTTTCAAGGTTAATAATAACCCTACCATTATTCAATTTCCAGCAGGGGGCTTCATTATTCTTATTCCTTTTATATACCTATTTTTTTTAATAAATAGCGCTCCTGTACATTTAGCCAGGAACAATAGTGTTGCTAAAAAGATTATCTAAATTGTATAACATGTTGATTCTCTTTATTTATTGACATTTACGGTATTGCTAGGCTTAAGATTTTCACATCTTTCTATACCCACTGTCAGTCACTGTGCAACCAAAGTCTTTTTCGAATCAGTGCTGATCTGAACAGTCCTAAATCTCTAAATGTATGAATCTCCAGCGGTTCTAGTATTTTTACAACATGATCACTGGTAATGCTCTGAATATTTGGCCTTCAAACCTCACCACTGCTAGGTTGCTGCTGTTGGGCCCTTGAGCAAGGCCCTTAACCCTAATTTCTCAGACTGTATACTGTGCTGTAAGTCGTTTTGGATCAAGGCGTCTGCTAGATGCTGAAAATGTAAATGCAATGAACTTAGGTCAACTGATTTTAATCTCCATGTAAAAATACACCGTCATTTTAAAGGTTCTGTTCAAGTTCATTGTGCTTCCCAAGGTACCAAAATGTAAATGTACCCTCCACTGATATAACAGTAGCCCTGAAAGATCAAGTTTGTACTTGTAATAGGGTTTAAAGGTACACCGGATCCTGTGAGACATCCAGCTAAAGGTACAAAAGATGTACTTTTGAGGACACCACTTCAGTAACAGAGGTTTAAATCCTAAAACATCCCTTACTGTCAAGAGCATAGGTGCTGGTGCAGAGGATGTTCTCACTTTAAGAAGAATGCCTTTATTGCATATATACATCTACACGTGTACTGTGTGATGAGATTATTTTTTACACACATCACAGTTTGATACAGGGGTCAGCATGCAGAGTCAGGCATTAAACAGAGCTCCGGTGCAGACAGGGTTAAGGGCCCAACAGTGGCTGCATAGTCTGGATTTGAACCAATAATTTTCTGTCCGATAGCAAAAACTATTGCAGACCCACTATCAGGGAAAGCAGCGGAATTGGATCTGTTTGTTGTGCTGATAACGCATGCTAACCCTGACTTTAGCTGTTGTTAACATTAGCACAACACTTTTACCAAAAAAAAAACATGCACTAAACAGGTATAACATTCTCATCACTGACAGGTGAAGTGAAAAACACCAATTATCTCTTTGTCACAGCACCTGTAAGTGAGTGTGATATATTAGGACGCTAGTGAACATTTTATTCTTTATAAAAGAAGGCGAGTGCAAAAATGGAGCGTCAAGATTTGGAGCATCTCCAAAACTGCTGCTCTTGTGGGGTGTTCCCGGTCTGCAGTGGTCAAGATCTATCAAAAGTCGACCAAGAAAGGAACGGTGGTAAATGATGCATGTGGCGACCGAAGGCTGGTCAGGGTGGCCTGATCCAACAGACAAGCTACTGAAGCTTAAATAGCTGAAGAAGTTAATGCTAGTTCTGATAGAAATGTGTCAGAAAAGACAATATTGGGAAGGTGGTTATACTGTTATCCCCAAGTACAGAAAAGTACAGTTCAGGACGTACACTGGCAGAAATCATCTCCCGCTCTATCTTCGTACCAATCAGTTCTGTATTTGTTCCCAAAAATCTGAATATTTTTGGTTCAAATTCCCTGGAAAGCTGCATTGCTGAAAGTTTATTTCTACGTTTTCTCTCTGGTTCTTCACCATGTGGAAGATCAGTCTCTGAACACACACCGTTAGAGATCAATGCTTCAGGGTAGATGTTTCTGCATCTCTTTATGCCCTTGATTAATGAAGCCGCAACCGCGGTAGAATCCCCACACAAGCTCTGATCCAGCGCAGCCTCGCAAACAATATATAAATAGGCCCATTTCCACAAGTCCTTACTGCGCGGGACTGCGGCATGACAATTAAATGACTTCCCCGACTGTAACAGACAGCTTGTTTACTGATCCTGTTTGCACAAATTAAGATGCGAATACAAACACGACCGGCAGCATATTGACCTACCAGGCTGCTAAGTCTTAATGAGAATCCTCCTGCCAATTCGACTGCAGCGGGGGCCCGATCCTCCCTCCAGGCAGAGCGAGAGAAACTGCACCATATTGTGCGCTCATATGATCACTCGTATTACTGAACGTCATGTCATTATTTTAGATTACTTAAATTACTGCTTCTGTTTCAGAGTCACTTAAATTATAAGGACGATTAGATGCATGGTGAAGACCAGAAGCAATCATCGAGGGTGCATTGTGTATCCTTGTAGGAGGATGTACAGGGACGGGAAATACTTTGATTGTGTGTGTGTGTGTGTGTGTGTGTGTGTTTGTGTTATTCATCCCTTGTTAAATCTTCAACTACGTAAGTATAGTGACTCACTAAAGTGCTCCCACATTCATCCACAAAAACTGCACATTAGTCATTGAACAATCACGTAATAAAATTGTAAGATAAAATTCAGCATGTGGGGGGTAAAGGTCACCTTGTACATTTACATATTCAGAATTGAGCAGACACTTCTTCCTTATGTTAAAGCGTCCAATTTACCCAATTGCGATTATGCTTGCTCTAACAACGCTGACCCAATTAAAGAGCGCGCTCCCCCTCTGACACATGTGCTGTATTGACGGCATCTTTTCACCTGTAGGGTGTGAGGCCATATTTGAGTTCAAAATGAGCTCTGTGAATGAAAGGCCACACCCTGATCCTCATTATCCCTTGACACTGTGCAGATACATTGGGGCAAAAAGTATTTAATCAGCCACTGATTGTGCAAGTTCAGATGAGAGATGTCTTTCTATCAACCAGCAGAGGTTGTAGTTCACTTAGTTACGAAGAGTCCCATCCACGCACTGTTCATGTAGATGCCCCGCCCAGATGGATGGCAGACCAAACCAGTTTCAAACAGAAGAGTTTGAAATGTGCAAGTGTACCACGAGAGTGTAATGTCCAGACAATTGAAGGTTAACCTTGCAGTTTGTTGGGCTTGAACCAGCAACCTTTTGATTGCCTGTCCAGTACCCTAACCGCTAGGCTACAATGGCTTCAATGGCAAATTTAATACAGTTAGTTTGTGAGGAGCTAGGTAAAACATGGTGAACTTGTGAGTTTGAATCTCAGCTCAGCTACCACCAGGCCAAGCGCCTACACAGACAATGATTGATGAGTGAAGCGAGTGTGGGCACTGATGTTGTGGTCAAGAAGGCACCACTAATGTTCCAGTTCATTCAAGAGCTGGTCAGTGAAGGCTGAGTTCAGGGTTATGTGTATATTATATTACGGAAGTCCCTTTTCATAAAGTAAGCACTATTTTTTTATGAAACTCCAAAGTTAAAAACGTTTGATCTATTGATCATTTTTCCTATTGGCAATTATCGGGGATGGCCCAATACTTAAATCAATTATTTTGTCAATACTTCGTTTGCATAATCTCTCTGTAGCAGATGACACTCCCATGTTGTGGTCCCATCAGACCGTGTGTGTTTGTGTTGAGACTCCAGGCTTTGGCGTGTCCACCAGATTTGCATTTCATTTTCCTGTCATGATCTGACTGGAATGCGGTGCATGCTTGACTGAGCAGCTACAGTTTTAGAGTCAGACATGGTCATTTTCAGCTCTGAGACGGTTGGAAATTTCCATTTCCATGCTGTTCTTAGTTCTATACACTGCCAGTCAAAGGTTTGAGGACACCGCTCCTGTTTTTGTTTTTTATTAAAGGTACTTTGAGTGTCTGTGAGCCCAAACACCCCTGAAAGCGGTGAAAGATATTTTCTGTTCTGTCTGTACTCCAACCTTTAGATCTTTAGTCATCAGTCCTGATATAAATGACATGCTTCTAGAAAGGTTTAGAGGAGAAAATCTACCCAAAGTTTAAAAATTGTCCTCAAGATAGAAAAATATACACCGTCTATACACAAATTCATAGGTTAATAAATGTAGATGAGTTCATTTAGGGGTTTTGAAAACCTGTCTAGTGGTTTCTGCTCAAGAAAGCAACACATTTACAGCTTGACTGTAAACCAAAGGTGATCTTGTTCTTTCTTCTCAGTTCACTGAAAGTGTCAACATTCTTTTTCAAATTAGAACAATCAATCGCGTGAAGATGCCAACATGTATACACACTTTAACAGACGCTGACGCGTGATCAAATTATCATAGCAACGTCTAGTATGATAAAGGTGACACAAAGTGTAAATGTAGTATTACAAATGCACTTTATAGGGCGTAAGGTGTGTAGTGCTGTCGCCTCAAAGCTAGGTCCTGGGTTCCATTCCCTAATGGGGCGTTCCAGGTCCTTTCTGTGTGGATTTTGCATGTCCCCGTGTCTGTGCGTTTCCTCTAGGAGCATCAGTTTCCTCCCACAGTCCAAAAACATGCA
>JAYDZG010000011.1:21513652-21524344 GCA_034509265.1 Microcambeva bendego
AGTCCAAAAACATGCAGCCAGGTTAATTGGAGACACTTAATTTCCCTATAGGTGTGTGCACCCTGTGATGGACCTGCACCCCATCCAGAATGTTCAATTCTGATTGGATAAGCAGTTAAGTGAGTGAGTGAACCACATATAAATATATATATATATATATATTTCTCTCTTTTGTTGAGGTGCATTTTAGCCTCTTGTGTAATACGACCTCACTGAGACTATCACAGATTACTGTGATCCAACTCCAATTACTTGACTATTCTTTTTATAATTATAACATTTAGTTTCAACTTTTTAAGTGTATGTATGCTTTGTGTAAATCTTATTCCTTCAGAATGATCATCCAGACCACCCAAGAGGGAGTCTCGTTCCGCTTAAGGTTTCTTCCTGTAATTTTAAGAAAGTTTTTCATTGTCGACCTTGGCTACTCAACAGGGCTTTTTGTCTTGTCAGTCGTGGATTCTGTAAAGTTGCTTTGAGACAACGTCTATTGTAAAAAAGCTCTTGACTTGACTTGACTTAGAAAGTCAAGAAATAGAAAAGTTTCATCAAATGATTTGCTGTAGACATGAGGTCTGCAGTTTATATTTTGCAATTCGATTTTAGTTTGATGTGCAGCAATTTAATGTTTACATTTATCAGTAAATATATACTGGTCTGTAAATAAATGCTGTAGAGTAAATCCTATTTTCTATCTTATGCCCTGACTTGATTGTTGATTGAGACCAAATCATCATAGCAATCATTCAGTCAGCACAGCTGGCCTGGCGGGGACCTTGCTGCATATTTTTCAAAGGCCATTGCTGCTTCCTCATACCAATCAAGAACAATATCTACAGAGCATGGGCGTGTCCTCTCTGTAGTGGCAATTTATTAGGATTTCTAAAAATGGGATGGATGGATTAAGCAAGATGGCAAATAGCTAACAACCATTTACCTTTAATATAGCATCACTATATTAATATAACACACTTCTCTTTTTTTACTTTTTTTTATGGTGAAATAAGCAGTTTATAAACAGAAAATCAAGTTACTGATTCATTTCCCAAAACATTATAAGGGAAAAAAGTCAGACGGGAGTAAAGCTGGCAGTTTAGGGTTAAAAATTCAGGACAGACAAAGGACAAATTAAATAGTAAGTTCTATAAATGCAAGTCCCTATCCATGTTTCTCTGACCGAAGGCTCGAGAGGAGCTGTCATCTGTCTGATGTCCCTTATCCATCATCAGCCTTTGCGCTCCAGTGACAGCAGCCGGTCCAGAGGAAAAATGTGCTCAACATGCACTCTGGGATCCAATGACAGCACATTCAAACGCTAAGGTCTTTAGGATTAATAGAAAGCACCTAGAGAATGTAATGAAACCAATATTTTCAGGTAAAAAAAAAAGCTAATCAGCATTCTCATGAAACAAATGCAGTCAGAGTAGAGTTTACGATCACACAATTAAGAGTTTAAACCACCACAGTAAAAAGTTGGATTGGAAAAAAGTTTCGAGGACAATTTCTTTTAATGCTCCTGTACTAAAGTGAAAATAACAATTGGAGTTTTTTAAAAGATTGGATTAAATAGGTAAGGTTTCAATTCTCTGCCTGATAGAAATGTGTTACTGCAGAAATTGTGGTGGAAGAAGATCTCTGAGGTGTGCTTTGGTTTGATTTGATTTGATTAAACTAATTGTGGGTGTGATCGTTAGCTTTTCAGTATTATGTTGTATTACAAACATACAAATATATTTTGTATGAGACGCTTGGGAGGTGCAGTAGTAAAGTGTGCTAGCCCACTATCACTGGGATTGGGGCTTCGGATTGTAGGTGGTTCCATTAGTCATTCGGGTTCGGACATACAGACATGATTAGGGTTTATGTCCTGTGTGTGTTACTGCATAGGGCCCAATGATTCAAAGAAAAGCTCATCAATGGGTGCAGGCATTGCAAGGGTTTACACTCTGGATCCCATCAATAGTGAGTTTGCATAATGTTGTAGCTTTAATAAATCTTAATTTGAATTATCTTGAATTGAAGTTTATTAAATTTGATTAAAAGTATTGACGCTGGTTTGTTCGCCTGTGTTGTTCTTCTGTAAATGTTAAATACATTGATCTGTGAGGTGAACAAATGTTTCCACCCTTAAAGCCGTGCTGTAGCACTGATCTGAGGTTTCTGCTACTGCTCTCTCAGGTCAGCTGTAGATATGAATGTCTTCCTTTATAGACCGTGTCACACACATCACCTCCCAGATAGATGGCTTTAATATCAAGCCAGCCAGCTCCATTCATCCCACGATGCTTATAAAAAGCCCCGTCTCATCACATCTGAGCAGACCGCACTGGTTCCTACTGGTTTATGAAAGCAGAATGAATCCTTACAGATGTAACACACTGCATCCTGTCAGACAAATGTGAACAAACCGCCGCGGTCTTACATGTTTGTACTTAAGAAAGAAGGACGATCCGAGACTTTGTGATGTTCTAAAGCTCGGGGGAAGGCAGTCGGTGAAGTTCTTCACCTCTCTGAAACGAGATGGTGGACACCTGGCTTGTTTGACAAGTGCAGCCAGCGATTTCCATGTTGCTTGACAATCATTCACGCACACCTGGCTATGTGACGGCTCGGAAAAAACAGCTGATTTGCATATTCATTCTTCACAATGAATTCCTAATTTGCCTTCTCTGAATGTGGGATCGCTGGTGCGTGGTGGTACGGTGCCAGCTTAAAAAAAACTCTCTCCTAGCTTTTAGACTGGACACATTAGCTTTGGGATCCAGTGTTGTTTAAAATAAACATATGAGGTGTGTGTATGTGTGTGTGTTGATGCTAGCCCTGGTTCTGGGGGGTTGCAATGCTCACACCAGCCTCCAGCCCGGCCCTAAACGTTCCCCCCTGATTTTGGTCCTATTTAAACTTTTTTTTGTTGTTTTTTTTCTTGTAAATTCACCTTGGCCAGTATGCTGCTTTCATTTCAATAAATGTATTAAAAAATCATGACAGAAACTGGTCAGCCAGTGAAAAATTTTACCAGCTGATATTCTTTTCCAAAATCTGGATAATATACAATATAATTTTTTCGGCTGCTCCTGTTAGGGGTGTTGACCCTCTGCACATCATGACTGACGTGCCAACAATGTTGCTCCTTGATGAAATGGGGACCTGGCGTGTTTCTTCATGTCCAGAACTCACACAAATTTTACTGGATAATGAAGAACTCGTATATAAATTTATAGAGTTTCTGCTAGTTTTAGTAACTTAGTTTAATGTCATTTTGTATTTGTATGATTTGTATAGATCCTGTTTATTTAAAATATCCTCCAGTCCACCAAAGAAGGACGGAGATCCCTGCCGAGTCTGATTCATCTAAAGGTTTCTCTCTGTATTTTTAGGGAGTTTTTTCTTGCCTCTGTTTCCCTCGCCTTGCTCAACAGGAGGTTTTAGGTCTGGTGGTACTAAACTCTGTAAAGTTGCTTTGGGACAATGTCTATTATTAAAAGTGCTACACAAATAAAATGGACTTGACTGACTTAAATAATATAGTGTAATGGTGAACCGTCTAGCTGTATTGATTTGGTAGATTGTGGAGCACATTGGTGTTGGTGCAGTACCGATATTGTAGGTGGCGAGCGGTGTTTTCTGGTGGTGGTGGTGGACATGGTGGTGGTGGTTTCGATGAACGTGGTGGACATCTCCGGGGGCATGGCCGTGGAGCGGGCCGACCCAGAGGCAGGCACATCCCCGACTAGGCGCACGCTGCCATTGATGCGGATGTTGGGGTTGCCCTGAGCAGCCATGTTGAGCACCTTGAGGCCATTATAGTAGAGACCCGAGAGCTGACCCTGAAACGGCCTCTTGCGGTCTCGGCCCCCAATCGTGATGGTGGCCTGTGTGTTGAAGATCGTTAACTGGCGTCCTGAGACATTCGGAGGGAAAGAGATCGGGTCAAATCTGAACTCTGAACGCCACTATTTTCAATACAAAGAATTATGACTTGTGAGAGTGAGACAGAAAGAGAGAAGAAAACAATTAAATTGTTTTAAACTAGGTCACCTCACAAAATGTCAAAAGATGGGATGTGTAAAACTGAAAGGTCAGGTTATAAACAGGGATTATAGGAAGCAGGGAATTAAAAGAATGACTTAAATAGGCTACATCACTACGAGGCCTATAGAGCATTACTAAAGTATCCATGCAGACATGCAACTCTAGAAATAGGTACAACAAGATGAACGACAGACGACACATCAGCGTAATTAAATGATCCATGCAGAAAAAACCACCAACATAATGCATGATTATTGAAAATATTAAAGACATGAAATAAAACCTCCAACATAAAGCAATCATGAACGATTAAAACAATTTTGGGTGTTATGATGTTTTAGAGCAGGTTTACAATCATTTTAGAAAACATTTATATGCATTTTAAAGATTATATGTGTTGCTTATAGAGTAAATGTAATAGCATTAGAGAATAACTTCATGTTTTTGTCTTCTGTACAATCTACGCGTTGTTGTTTGTTTGTATGCAATTCTATACATGCATTGAAGGTTAGTGATGCCTCATGAGCAATGAATGTAAAGAAATCAATATTTAAGTGAGATTTGACTTGATTTGGGTTA
The DNA here is from genome assembly GCA_034509265.1 of Microcambeva bendego. Taxonomy (NCBI): domain Eukaryota; kingdom Metazoa; phylum Chordata; class Actinopteri; order Siluriformes; family Trichomycteridae; genus Microcambeva; species Microcambeva bendego. The sequence continues at coordinate 21,518,264 of JAYDZG010000011.1, forward strand.
AATGTGATGAGTTCAGATGGACTGAGACAAAATTAAGAGCGGTTAGACCAATAATTGTTAAGCTAGGTTAAATATTACGGACATTTATGATAATCAAGTCTCATACAGTCGTGGAAAAAAATAAGAGACCACTTCAAAATTATATATTTTTTATTTACAATATATATTGACCAAAATGAGTGGTATTGTTCTATTCTATTAGAATTCTTATTGTAGTTTATAGAAAGAAAAAAACAACACTGCTCATTTTGGTTGAACACACACCCATAAATTGCTAAATTTTGAAGTGGTCTCTTATTTTTTCCATGACACTATATATTCAAACTAAAACAATGTCTTCATCAAATGCGGTTTCTATTTTTTAACATTATCTATAACACAGACTGTAGAGTCACATGATAATGATCACTTTAAACGATGTGGTAGCCTTATGGTTTGGGGAATAGTTTTGTTTTCTCTGGGCGTGCATGCATCCCTATAGAAGTCACTCAACCGATTTGGGTATGAATCCATCCTTGCAGATCACTAACCTCGGCCAGGTGGGATCTTCCAGCAAGATGATGTCACATGACTAGAAAAATCTTACAATGCTTGGAAGAGCATGACCAAGACTTCCAGGTACCCTGCCCGCCTAATTTCCCAGACTTGAACCCAATCATCTGTGGGACCACATTGATGTTCATCCAGCAGCTGTGGGATGCACTGTCAGCATGGCTCCAGATACCAGCGATGACCTACCTGGACCTTATTGAGTGACTCTGAGTCCGTCTAGTTGCTTTCTGTGTTGCCGGTCACTCTTGATATTAGCTTATGCTCATGATCATGTGACTGGACAGTGTTTAGTGCAGTTTAAGAGTAGACAATACTAGCAGCCGTGTTTACTCACTGTATTAATTTAACTAGGCAGTTGACATTCTGTCAACTTCAGGTTTGGTAAATTTTGCTGTAATGCTAAATCGATGTTTTTAAATCCATCTCACCCAGCATTTACCTTCTCAATTATTATTGTTGCAAATATATTGATTTTGTAAGGTGTAATCAAATTTGCTGACATTTCTACACACACAAAAATCTTTAGCCATTTAGGGCCTGGCAACAGAAATGCGCATGCATTGTTTAGAAAAAAAATGAAAGAAATAAAAGGTTAAATAATTTAATATGAACTGAATTATTGATGGAATATTTTACAGGATGAAGGTTAAAGAATAGCGGCAGTTACCTTTCTCTTGTAGCCACTCCTCTACAGGCCGGGCATATTTGAATGGGATTTTCTTATTTGCCATTTGCAATCTCTCATTATCGGTGTTGCCTTTAAAGTTTAAAAGAGAGCTTTAAAACGCAGTAATGACGGTCAATTATTCATGTACTGTCAGTATTTAAGAAGATGTTTAAAAACGTTTAGAAAAGATTTAGACAAAGAGATTTATGATTTATTTGAGCTTGTTAGGACCGATATTAATTCTGCTGGCCTTCATTTGAACCAGAACAAGAGGCTTGTTATCATCCGGATTATAATTATTAATGCTCTCATTGATTTGACACCAAACCGGTATGAACAGATGCACAATGAACACCAGCAGCTCAAACTCCTGTCTGGCATGATTTAGAAATATCGTATAAGTCAATAAAACGTCACTGTGATCTGTATATCATCCAGTACAAAACATGCTTGTATTTTATTCATCTTTTATCAAGCTTATTTGATGTTTATTTCATACAGTTGATATTTTAATACATTTACGGTTTAGTGTTATGAATTATTACATTCAACTTTACACAGTAAAGAACAGTAACCGCAGGTCAAGGTTCAAACAGAAACTGAACAGCAACTGCTTTTGGTTTCCAAACTCTGTTCCAATAGCCACGCCCCAGGCGTACCTGTGGGGATCAGGTGCTGTGAGTGTTGTCCATTAGGTAAAAAGAAATAAATAAAGCCAAGTTTCTCAGTAGACCTCCATACACTGATCAGGCATTTATAAGCTCGGACAAGTGGAGTGAATAGCACTGATCATCTCTTCATCACGGCACATGTTAGTGGGTGGGATATATTACACAGCGAGTGAACATTTGATCTTAAGAGGTGATCTTAGAAGCAGGAAAAATGAGTGAAGGGCTTTGAGTGAATCGTGATGACATACGACTGGCAGCTGCTAAACTGCAGCCCTTGTGGGGTGTTCCCGGTCAGCAGTGGACAGTATCTATCAAAAGTGGTCTAAGGAAGGAACAGTAGTAAACCAGAGACGGCATGTGGGGACTAAAGCCTGGCCCATGTGGAATCTATTAAAATACTATACATAGTCTGATCTACTGCAGCTCGGTTGTGATAGAGGCGTCAGAACACACAGTGCAGCACAGTTACACCACTGTTTTGGCAGTAAAAGTAGGAGGACCAACACAACATTAGGAAGGTGGTCATAATGCCATATGTAATCTGTTGATGTTGTTTCAATCATTCTAATTTAAAGCTTCATCCTGAATACAGTCAGTGGTTTCACTAAATTATACTGTGACCTTATGATACTATTGTGTCTGATGCCAAAGCTGATTATGGGTTAAATATTCTACAAAGATCATTTCTAATGCTTCTTATTTACCAGTTCACCGCGTCTTGTTTTTTTTAAATAATGAAAGCCATTCACATAAACATGTTCCTGTGAGAAAATGCTTAGAGCAGGACAGGAAAACTGCTAAATAAGGTCAATGTGAGCGGTCAGAGGTGGGTCAGTGAGTGCTGTTAGAAGGGCCAGAGGACTGAGCAGTCCGGGCTTTAGTGATCAGACTGCATGGCTTGTCGTAGGAAGGTACAGTAATAGGAATGAATAGGGCATGTGTAGAATCTGAGGAGGGTTCAGGCCGAGTGCGAGAGCGCTGAACTGAGGGGGAGAGACGGAGCAGAGAGAGCAGACGGTGAGAGCGGTTAGGTCACTTATCACCATCACGATGAGATGGCACAGCATGCAGGTGCCATGACCTCTCTCTCTTTATCTCTATCTCTCATCATCTATCTGTTTCTTTCAGTTTTTCTTTCATTTCCCTCTCCACACTCATATATGCGCCGGTGATTCTAGTGCACTATCATTGTTGATGTCATTCCCTGTCTGCTTTCATTATTCATGGCTAGCTGCTACCTTTCCTTTTCCTCCACTCACTCCTACTTCAAATGTTAGAGCAAATAGCAAACTGTCATGAGAGATCCTTCATCTTTAGGAATGCATGAGACTGATGTATAAATGTGTGTGCATGCTTATATACATATATATATAATTTTAGCCAAATCAGTATATTATTAATTTCTACTTGGTTAGCAAAATAATCTAGGTCAAATAATGTGCGCACTACAACAAATGAGCAAGTGATACAAAAGTCTGGAGCCCTTCATTTAGGTTTCAGAGAATATCTCCTACTTCATATATACACACACCGATCAGGCATGACACTATTAAAGGACGGTTATCAAAGACGCCTTTCCTGGATGCTGCGTTTGAACCGAACCAACTAATGTATTAAACTACATTATAAATTATATACAAAGTGTTTTACAAAATAAAATTCAAACGTTTGTTAAGTGGCTATGTAAAGAACAGCACAACATGTAAAAAAAAAATCCATAAAACTACAGAAATTAGTCAGATAATGCATGTTCAAATAAGTGTGTGTGAGAGAGAGACAGAGAGAGAGAGAGATAATTTAGTTAATCTGGAATAAATTGGCTTTTTCTTCAGTAGAGGAGGAACGCCACAGATGCAAAAATGCTGAATTGTTCCTTTTCTGACCCTCACACTGTGATCCAGACCAATGATTTCCTAAAAATACCAACACCTGCTTCAGTCCTGCATCTCCACCCTCCATCAACTCCACAGCCGTTCTCCCTGGGGCCCCTGTCTAAAATCCACCTCCTTTCAGAGTCTACTACAGCTACCTGGGATCATCGTTTACGCTAACGCTCGCTTCAAACCAACTGAACAAGCTTCAGATTCATGACAGACAGATAAATCAACACTAGCTGTACCTTTTTTGTACTTCTGAATGAAACTACACTTTCCATCCCAGACTGGATGAAGTTCAGTTCTCAGGCGTGCTCTCAGGGCTCCGACTTTGATCCGCGCGAACAGAGGACCAGACACTGACGCAGACCCCTGAGGATATGAGTCTGTCTCTTTGAAACTGAAAGTTTTAACACAGCCAGAAGATCATGCACTGCCAGGCTATAGGGGTCCTGCTGCGATACTGCGGTTATTTTAAATGTGTCTGAGGGGCGCTGCAGAACTACCAAAAAATTCGATTTTTTTCAATAACACAGGATTGAAGTGAATAAAAGGTTAACCACACACTGAGAGAACCGTAGAGCCGAGCTTCTGATCAGAAATGTATTATTAATACAGAGCTTCACTCTAACTAGATATTCTTATATGCAGCTCTATAACAAAGATAATTCCACTGACGGCTCAACTGGAACTCAAATTCTACTCTTACGGTCAAGTGCAAAAGGGAATCAAAGTACACCAAATGGTCCAAAGTATTTGGACACCATGGGCTTGCTGAGTTTCCTATTTTAAAAGCAGAGGGGTGGACTTCCTGGAGCCTTTCTCAGCTTTTCAATAGATGAGGCGTCAGTCTGACACACAACCATTCACATAGACGGCAATTCAGTGTGTCCCATTACCTTGGACTGTCGTAGGAAGCCCATGAGGACACTGGGAGAACATGCAAACTGAACACAGAAAGGACCCGGACTGGCCAGACTGGGGATCGAACCCATGACCTTCTTGCTGTCGGGTGACAGTGTTACCCTCTGCCCTGTATTGCTGTTAAATAAAATTCTTTTGAAAGAATTCTTATTCAGGTGAGTCTCCCTCTTACATCACAGCTCACAGACAGCAGGGAAGGAAAACACTTAACACAAATACTTGCTTTAAACTCCGTAATTAAGCCAATTAATTACTTCACAACGCACACTGTGCACCGAGGCACACACGGAGACACTGTTGGGACCTTTCCTAAATCGGTGCTATCCACTATATATTACAATAGACACAACAAATATACGCCCGTTTGCAGTAGGTGTGTCTGAAACATCCGGATTCAATAAATACGAAGGGTGTCCAGATATCTTTGGCTCCGTAATATCTGCAGTGCCGTAAGACTTCTTAAGCGTCTCCTGAGATTCTTCACCCGAAACTTCTCAGACAACAAGAATGGAAGCATTTATCCACGGATCCTCTGTGGTTTGGTTTAATTTGCGGATTAGAAGAGCGGTTGATATTGAAAGCTTATCATCATCTCCCCGACGGAGAGATTTATGAGGTCAAGAGATTTCGGATTTGATAGGAATCATTGTATTCGGCTCTGAAGATACAAGTGTGAGTTCATATCTAAGTAAGTCTTTAATCTTCCTGCAGTAAGTGCTGTTTTCCCGTTTGTAACGTGTTCAGGTCCTGTGAGGTGTTCCTGTTATCTCTGAGCGCTCCTCTATGGTGTATGATGTGCGGTCGAGCCGCAACCTCGCCGCTCCATCTGCTCTCCCCCCTGCAGCTTCTTACGAGACAGGCCGCTTCCTTTAGCTCATACTCGGCGCCCCGGGTGATTCCTTGTCATCTGTGTGAGCGAGCTGGAAGACGCTGATGTGATCTATCTGATTACACATGATGTGAGGTCGACACTGTGCACATTATGTACCACGATGCTGACTTGATATGGTTTTTCTCATATCTGAAGGTCGCTGCAGAACGCGGCCGGTTGTCCTTCGCCTTCAGCTTTGACGATATTATGTGAAGAAAAACTGCGATAGCAGCATTTCTCTAACCATTATGAGCCAAAATATTCCACAGAAAAAGAATCCTGCAGGTAGCATGCACATATATGAGATATCAGATGGAAAATAACCTTTGTACCACCTTTACTTTAGCATTAATTTCAATACTTCATGGTCTATGCACACACTAGACTATGAGACCATAAGATTGTTAAGACACCTAAATTCTTTAATTTGTTTGTTTTTCTTGTTTGATGATGATGATTATCCGATTAGTCGCAGCCGACTCTCGGTCACTTGATGGATCATTGATCCATGAAGTATTTCGG